>VYZT01028086.1:0-22291 GCA_013400735.1 Pomatostomus ruficeps | reverse complement strand
TATATATATATAGATATAGATAAGTGTGCTCTTATCTATGTATATATATATACAAAAGATTGTTGGGGAAACAGAGAAGGAAATACAGGCATAACATAATTGAGTAGATGTAGGCTTTGGAACCAGTTTTTTAACCAGAAAACTAAAATGCCAAGGTGTTACAAAACAGATTTCGATAAATTATTTTAACATTAAAAAAGTAGAAAGGATGGTAAGGTGAAAGTAGGGCAAATACTGAAATTCATCTAAGAGAGAATAATGTAAGAACTGGTTCTGCAATGGAGAGAAAGAAGAATATTAAAGTGTGATATGTATTCAGTGGGAAAACTCCGGGAATGATATAACCTTATACACTTACGTACAATAAGTAAAGTTTGAGAACATAGCAGTGACATCATGATAAGTAATGGATACTTAGACTGAACTATTAATGACCTTAGAACAAGGGCATAGGTGTGAATAAATTTCCCTGTAACTCTATTAGTTCCCTGCCAGGACACTACACCTAGAATATTGTGTTCAGTTTTGGTACCCACTATGCAAAAGAGATGTGGGCACTCTGGAGAGGGTCCAGAGAAGGGCAATAGGGATGATCCAGTGTCTGAGAAGCCTGCCTTATGGGGAAAGGCTGCAAGAACCTGATTTGTACAACCTGGGAAAAAAGGTTTAGGAGAGACTTTATTGCCATGTTCCAGTGTTTAAGGGTGGTGACAGAGGAGATGGAGACTCCCTTTTTACACGGAGTCACAGGTACAAGTCACTCCTGGGGTGATTCCTATTAGAAAAAAAAAAGGAAAATGTTTCACAATGAGACAATGAGCCATTGGAATAATCCTCCCAGGGAAGTGGTGGATTCCCCAATGTAGAATATTTCCCAGATTCAGCTGGACAGGCTGCTGCACCATCTTGTCTAGATCATGCTCTTGCCAAGAAAGGTTGAATCACATGATCCTTGAGGTCCCCTTCCAGCCTGGTGTTCTATGATTCTAAGATAATGCAGTCCTATTCTCACTTAAACAAACAAAAATAAAATCTACTTATATTTCTTGACAGGTTAATTCATTACTCTGGACAATAATGCGCACCAGTTAACATTTTAAAATGTCAAGCAGATCCGTTTAATTGCATTAGTACCTTTGCAGATAGGAATATATAATTTTGACCTTCTGAGTGGTCATATTAACAGTTAAGACAAATCTACATATATCAAGTAATGTAGAATATTTGTTACAAAGTTCAAAATACTTTGAATCAGTTCATACAAGATTAGATAAGAACATGCAAAGGGCAAAAGGAGGATGGAAAACTGCATATTCAACTAAATTTTGATTACCACAAATACAGAGGTTTCAATCTGAACTTGAAATCACAGAAAAGCATTTATTGTTGTGTCAAAAATTTGCATGCCAGCATAAACCCAAATATAAACTGAAACCAAAACAGTTACAAAGAGTTGTCTCATTCTATGTGATCTGTTAAAGTAATCCAAACACTTCACATTAGGTAATGCTAAAATTGAACTGGTAGCTGTTTTAGGTTTGACTTCTGCAAAATAAACCATTAACATCAGTGTGCATTTTTAATTTCTGTATTTGTCCATGAAACTATAAATATATACCCCTTGATACTGCAACAAATATATGTATTTTTTAGTGAGTTTATCCACCAAAGTACATTAACCAAATTGATGAAGCCAGGTTTCAAAATATACCCTGTTCTAATATTGTTATTAGAAAAATGTTTCTTCCTTAAAAGGTGTAAAATTGTTCACCTGGTTTGTGTTTCCATTTCTGCAGATTTTATTTTCACTCCAGCACATCTATTCTCAATAGCAAGCTAGAAGCAGATAACAGTGACTCTGTCTGTGCCTACAACTGCCTATACTGTCCATTAACTCAGTTAAAACCAGAATGATTCTCTGCTTCCTGGAACTCCCACTTCACTCCACTCTGTTTAAAATGCAATAAATTTTTTAAACATCTGGAAAAATGTGTAAAACAAATGTTTTATCCTCACTTTTTTTATACAAAATAATAGCAATGTGGACGGTTTCAAGAAACCACATACTATTATGTAATAGCATCTTAATTTAATCTTTTAGGAATATCTTTTGCACTGGAAAATTTCTATGCTCACATTATATTTAAGAACATCTAGTTCTTAAGAATTCAGATTTAGATTATGCATACTAGGTAGACAAGTTATACAGTATTTCAAGTAACATTTTATCCTCTTACCTTCTCCTTGATTCCATCTATGGATAAAAACTGCTTAAAGAATGAGCAGGCCTTCAACTTTACTTTCTATTTACATCATTCAATGTGCACAACCAGAACTTACTATTTTCCATATTAATGCAAGACCGAGAACAGAACTAATAATTTCCTGTTGGGGTTTTCTATATTTTGTTTTGCTTATTGTTCTATCTAGACAATAATTTAAGGACTTTAATATTCACAATGCATCCATTAAGCAAGGAGGGATTACTGTTCACACTTCACAGATGGGGTCTTGTTGCACTTAGTTAAAAATACTTTAGCTGAATGCCATAAAGATTGAATTCCAACTTTAAAAAGTATGGATTTTTTTAGAATTATTGGTCATTCACAGGTCTAATTCTCATTGGAAGCTGTGACCACTCCATACCTACGCTAATTAATTCCAGATATTTATGTGAAGAAAGATTTTCGATATATTCTTGGTGAAGGAGAAGTCTGCTTAAATGATGCAGGATTGAGTCCAAAACAAGGGAAGTAAATGTTATGTCCCCATATCAAATCTGGATTTAAGCAACTTCTTTAAACATTCATTGGAATTACAGAATAATTTAAATTGGAGGGGACCATTGGAAGCCATCTACTGTAATTCCTGGCTTGGTTGTCCATGGCCTTGCTCAGTCAGGTACATCTCCATTGGACAGTCTAGTTTTCCCTAACAACCTATTCAACACATTTGAATACCTTCATTGAAAGAATTCTCTCTGTATATCTAATGATAATTTCCCTTGCTGTAAGCTGTGCTTGCTGACTCTTGTTCTGTTACCCTGCACTTCCAAGAAGCGCACTCTGGACCAAGGTAGAACACTCCTAGGAAAATGTATGTGATCCACTGATGAGCAGGGAAGAAGGGGATGGCAATTCAAATAAGAAGCTCTGAAGTTGTTTTGCAGAAGAAATGAAGCACAGATAACTGCTTTGTAACTTTTGTATGAATTCTAGCATTGCCTGGCTCATGATAAATTACAGACAAGAGATTTGGATTGTCTGAAACAGCAAAGTTTAAATTCAGCTGATTACATATCAAAAGACTACAAAAGACAAATATACAGCAACTAGATGAGATTTACCCTTCCTGGTAAACTAGAAAAATAGAAGACCAGTAGCCAGAACCCCAACAGGAATGTGTCAGTAATCTAGACAGAACAGAGAATAAAAAATATTGTCACTCACATTAATTTCATATATATGTCATGAAGGTAATGAAGCCTTAGTTATTAATTATTGTATTAGACAATGT
Source organism: Pomatostomus ruficeps (assembly GCA_013400735.1). Lineage (NCBI taxonomy): Eukaryota > Metazoa > Chordata > Aves > Passeriformes > Timaliidae > Pomatostomus > Pomatostomus ruficeps. The sequence continues at coordinate 18,775 of VYZT01028086.1, read as the reverse complement.
TTTAACTGTATCATAGATATGATGACTATAGTTACAGTAACACAATATCTAGAAAATTACAAAACAATATAAATAGCCCTTTAGGAGTCAATCGACATGGAATACAGTATTATTTCAAAATTCAAAATGTTGTCAGAGATAACCTCTGAGAGTTGCCATATAAGATCTTTATCTTGGGAATGAAAAGCTTCAATTTAAACAATTTACTCTACCATAGAAGACAATTCTATCAAGAAAATAATTTTTAGATAACTGCTATGCCAAATGATATGAAATAGGGCATTTAAAATTTTATCAATAAAATTTATGAAAAATCTCTGTGTAATTACTATTGCCCAAACATGGAAATGTCCTTTCATTTAAAAAAAAAATAAAAAAAGGCAGCAATGTTTTTACAGTAAGCATGCTTCCGGAAAAAAATATGTGGAAAATTAATACTGATTTACAAAGTGAACTATCACGTGACACTAACAATACAAGAAGCTAACAACACTTTCATATTTAGCTGGGTGAAACAGAACCTTGGAAGATGTAATCTCTGTGAAATTACTTTGACCTCCAGTCTTTTAGCTAATCTACATGAACAGATTAATTTTAGAAACATGTACTTAGTAATGGAAGAGCATAAAATCTAACTTTATAACTGCAATACTAATCTTGAGTAACTAACTACACACTTGATGTAGGCTGACCTTAGCTGGAGGCCAGGTGCCAGCCCAGCAGCTCAATCACTCCCCCTTCTCAGCTGGACAGGGGAGAGAAAATAAAATGAAAGTCATGTAGTTTCACATAAGGCAGTTTACTAAAGCAGGAGCAAAGAAAAAACTGAAAGATTTTATTTTCCAGCCCACCAGAAAGTGATGTCCAGCCACTTCCTGGGAAGCAGGGCTCCAGCAAGGAAGGCAAACATTGTTAATAATGAATGTCCCCCTCTTCCTCCTCTTTCCTTTAGCTTTTTATATCTGAGCTGATGTCATATGGTATGGAATATTCATTTCATTAATTTGGGTCGGCAGATTATTAAGGTTTATAATATGTAATTTTTTCTATCTTCATAAAGCCTTCTGTATTTATATAGTTATGCAAGATTTCTTTTATTCTTGCAAGGTTACAGAAATAATTTTCCAGGTTTTATCTTATTCAGATTGTTCTGTCATTAAAATCAGTGGTGTCAACTGTTAACATCAATTGAAATATACTTAACAGAAATCAGTCTTTTTTTTTTTTTTAAATATCACCAGTTTGATTCCACTTTTATCAATCAGGCCACTGTATCTTACTAACTCCCTTAAGCCTTTCAGATGTCACTCTGCTCTTTTGTTTCCCTTCCAACATCTGTACATGTCATATTGGAGAATTACATTAATTTGCCTGATTTTTTTCCCATATTTCATGTAAACCTGTAAAGCAACTGCTTAAGAAGTAAAAGCCTAAGGAGTTTTTGTTTGTTTCTTTTTATGAGGCCCAGAGTGTCCTACACATCCCTCTGAAATCTCCTGTGCTGATGTATCAGAAAGCCAAATCCTGCCTAGGGCAGGTTCTGTGATGCCAGCAGTAGGATATGTAGGCCTTAGTACCCCCTTGATTTATAAGTTGCATGAATGATATTATGGTGGTAACTCAACTCTGATAAGATTCTTTTTCCTGAAACTGAATCTCCTTACACTGCTTCATTATGTAAGCTCAGAGCTTCTTGAGCCTGCAGCATTCCAGTCTTCAACAAAATTAAGGTGTTTGTATTTACTAGTAACTTCCTTATTCCTATTAAGACTAACCAGCCATTAAGGAAGGCTCATTTCCTTCCCTGAATCATAAAGGAATCATTCTGAATAAGCTCATATGTACTTTTCCTCAGAGTAAAATATAAGGAGTCATATACCATCAGGCATAACATACCAGGCAACAGCAAGGGCAGGATGCTTCTGGGAGGGACAAGGAGCTGGGAGCTGAGCATGGCAAGGCAGGCAGAGACAGTTGTTTCAGTGACAATTTATGATCTTTCAGCTAATGAAAAACAAAGGCCTGAAGCAACTATCTCAATTTCATTGCTTGCACTTCAGTGTAATGTTGGGTTTGAGAATACAATAAGGAAAGGAAGCAGAATTTTAGTTCACAGAAGGATGGAGTGATTAAATATGTAAAACACAAGACTTTCATGCAGAATTAAGTTTAAAGCTTTCCCTCCAACAAATTCAACACATTTTTGTCTTACGGTGTAGGCCATTCATGTTCTTTTTAGGAGGAATTTATACAAAATAAAATACTTTAAACAAGATTCATATGCTGCATAAAGCCATTGTTTTGTCTTATGTTCTAAAATAAAAAGCACAGTTGAAGCTGTGTTTTGTTCACATAGAAATGAACAGTACAGGTATTACTTATGTGGTCTGATTCCTTTTTCTGGCACAATCTATGCTTCCATATATCCTTTTTTCCTCACCTGCATATCAAGTATGCTTCTATTGTTTTCAAAACATTATATTCCATCTCAGACAATCTGTCTTTGGGCTGTTATTTAGTTTTATTTGAGTTTTTTTACATTGTCCTGTTTTAATTTGTCCAGACACAAGTAAAAAAATCCCTTTCAACAGACTCTCCCTGCTCCTGCATTCTTTCTAGAGGGGGGACTAGATGGCTGTGTGAACTAGAATTTTAGATCCAAGCCTCTATTTAAATTCTGTATGCTCTCCCCCAGACATATGCATATATGCATTGACACCCTGGCAAAAGAAAACACACTGAATCAATCCACCAAATTCATTCATTGCATAGTCATTATGCATGCACCATGTACCTCCAAGTTCCTAGCAGAAAATTCCATTAGAAGGGAAGCAAACTGTTAATCAAATACATTCTAGTTTTCTCCGGAGTGTCCATGCCAATCCTACATATTTGCATGCTACTCTTTTCCTCTGGTTAAAGAGTTTTTCTCTCTGACATTCCACTTCCTTACTCTTCACCAGTGATTTAATGGTGGAGGTGTTCTCGTAGTCTGATGCATTACTGGTGTGATACATCACAGTCTGATGTGTTAACTAAACATGCATTTTTAATCTCGTTCTGCTGATATACGCCAGAACACGGGGCAAGGAGATCCCTGGCTTTACCCAGTAGAAATTTTATTCATACATACATATATGCACATACATACACTCACACTTGTGTTCTGTGAACCACTTATTTTAAGAGTTCATATCACAAAAATCCTTCATGCTATTTCACACCAAGATATTCCAGTGACCTCTTGTATTAACACTTCCTTGCATTCTATGTAAATGTTTTACACAGACTAAGGCTTCATTCTTGCAGAGGACACTGAGGGGAAATGTCATTGTTGTCACAGCTTCCTTATGTAGGGAAGCAGAGGGGAGAATGCTGTTCTCTCTGATGACCTGCAATAGGAATTGCGTGAAGCGGTCAGGGAAGGTTTAAGTGGGATACTAGTAAAAAGTCCTTCACTCAGAGGGTGGTCAAGCACATGAAACAGGCTCCCCAGGGAAGTGTTCACAGCACCAAACCTGACAGAGTTCAAGTGTTTGAAGTATGCTCTCAGGCACTGTGAGGAGCCAATTTAATTTTTATCTGTCTCAACACGGTTTGTCAGAGGCATGTAGGGGAGGGGTTGCACATGTGCCACTGGCAGGAGGCAGCTAGGAGAAGATGGGGAAAGCCTTGTCTCTGGGGAGACTTTGCCATGCAACTGTGTCACGTCTCACATGGGACAGGCAGTCAGCAGGAGACACCGTACCCTCCAGAGAGGGTCTCCAATCGGATGGCTGAAGGTCTCCGCTAATGGCCTGCAGCGGAACGTTGGACTGGGCCAATGGTCTCCTGTCAGCAGGCAGACTTCGGGAGGGGCCAGGGGTATAAAAGAAACAAGCTCTGAGGGCTCTTTCTGACTTTGTCTTTTTAGTCATTTGGCCCTGTCTTTGGGCCTGGGGCTTTTGGGTCTTGTGTTTTTGCTTCAACTCTATCCAGCTGGTCTTTTGGCCTTGTCTTTTGGGTCTTGTCTTTTGGTCTTGTCTACTTTATGCCCAGGCTCTATCCTGTCTTTTTTGCCCTCACTGTCCCTTGCTTGCCTTCACTCACTCATCCTCCCTCTCATTGGGCATTTGGCTGGACACTGGCTGACCTCCGAGCCTCCCGTCGCCTGTCCTGCCTCCCTATGTTCCTGCCTGATGCCCTGCCTGCTTCATCTCTGAGTTCCTGCCTGCCTCTAACCTTGCGTTGCCCATCCAGCCCATTGCCACAATCCCCGCTGTGACCCTGTCCAGGGTTCCACTCCTCCTGCCCGAGCAGCTACTCACTCACCGTGTGTCTGGCCACCCGTCACCGCGGGAACTGTGCCTCTGGAGCTGCACATCTCCGAGAGCTGTGCAGGATCACCGGGCAGGGAGCGTGCACACAGCCCCTGCCGCCTGGACATCGAGGGCACTCCCCGACCTGCTGGTGGTAACGCCTGCTTTTCCATCTGTGTCTTCTCACTCTCCTCCCCCATCCTTTTTCATTTTCCTTCCCCCTTTTCTGTCTCTTCTAATCCTCTTTAGTAGGACAACTCCCTTTTTGTTACCAATAAGAGGTTCTCAGATACAATATTGTCTCATTTGACTTAATTTCGACCTAGACTCTCAGTTCATAGTTCCCCACCACGGTTGCAACATGGTGTGATTCCTGGGGAGGTGCACAGCCACGAGTTGGACTCAATGATCCTCATGGGTACTTCCAAATTCCAAATATTATATGATTCAATGATTCTTACTCTTTGCATGACATTATAATATTAATGACCTAGACCTATGATGTGGTACACAAGAACCCAGAGGTATTCCAAGCTGATATTATTATCTCCCTGCTTCCTTAAAACTTCTCACCTTTGTGCCTGCAGGTATCTTTAGCTCACTTCTCTTTTTCCTACTGTGAAGATTTTAAATAGAAAATACACTTCAGAAGGAGTAAGTTTTAAAAACACATTAAGTAAGAACTTTCCCCACTGTTTTCCTCTTAGGTGCAAACTCTTGTTGCCTCGTATAGCCACTTCTTCAAACTGGGACTCTCACAGCAATTAAGTATTAATTCTTCACTTTAATCCAGTACTTTTCACTTGACAGTATACCAGATGTTTTACAAATTATGGGCTTGCCTTTGCTTCATGTTGCTTGGTCAAAACCAGAAGAAACAGCAGAAGAGGGGAATCTGACATGATGTCTCTGGTGTACTCAATTTGTACCATTTCTTTCCATATCCTTTAGGATTTGAGACTGAATTTATATGCTCCAGACAATCCAGTAACATCCAAACAGTACAGAGTTGTGGTATAAAATCCATAACACCCTATCTTACTTCAATATGAATGCATCCTTTATCTTACACTAAACCCAAGATTAAAAAACAGTTTAAAGCATCAATCCCCCTTTCTAATGGAAAAAAATTTCCATTTTAGTTGATCCAAGCTTTTAAAATAGTCCTTTATATGAGTTGGGCCATTCTTTGATGCCGTGTTGCTCTTAGTATCTTCTTAGTGCTGTGTAATTGACCAAAGGAAGCATAGAAGTGAGTTATTTCACTGACTGAAAAGATTTCTGCAGGTAATACAGTTCAATTTCTTTCCCTGTTATCATTATTGTCAGTATTAATCTATGCCAGCAAAATGCGTAAGATTCATTTTCTTATTTTCACTTCAGGAGGCTGTGAAGAGATATTGAATATTCAGAATTTAACCTTTTATGTAATGCATTTCGGCTTAATGCATCAACAAACAAAACTGATATTGATGCACTTAATCATTGCCAGTGCTATTTTTACCTAGTTTTTCATGTATTGCCTCAACTTGTTGAAAACACTTGCTAATTCTTACAGTTAGAGTTCACTCTTTTTGTCAAGAGGAGTTCTATAGTCACAAACAAATGCAAGAAAAATAGTGAAGTTGTATGTAGATAAGTTTAAGCTGTAGGTAAACTGAAAAATCTAAATAGAAAGGATGCTAATCTCCATAAACTCTTCATTTTACTTAGTGAAAATTTAAATATACACAGTATGTCCAAAATACTTCATCAGTTTTCTCTGGAAAAAAATCCACATCACTTGCACCTTCACATTTCTGTAAAAACTATTAGTCCTGAAACAGAACATAAAGAAAGCAAATTGCCTTTTGGCCTCTATCTACTCTCTTTTGCAATCTGGACAGAGTAAGGGTGTAGGTTAGCTCCCAGTCTACTATCCCAGATGCTCAGTAAAAACGAAATAATTTTCTGAATATAATTTTATAGACCTCACAATTAATATACTTTTACAGACCTGACAATGTACACTTAGTGTTATAGAAATGTCTCTTCTTTATTTCCGTTCCAAATTAAGTTACTATAGCTCTATCTTCTCTGAATCTACACATTTTTCTCTTATTCTGCTTCTAGTCCCACAGACCATACATCTAGATGAACAATAAAATCCATAAATAACAGTCTTGAAGACTGCTATTGACTAAAGTTCAACTCAATTCTTTAACCTGTATTTTCTGCACTTAACACAAATTATCCTTCTCATATTATGTACAATATGTATGCAATTTCTCAGAAAATCTTTTTACTTCTTTTTATTCTACTATTTTCACTTGTTCTTGGATGCTGCCAACATGAATGGCTTTAGATTTCGAAATAGTTTTATTCTATATTTGCTCCTTTAGAGAACTTTGATGTATGTTACTTTGCAGTCTGTTCATTTTTTTAATACTTTCTGTGAGTGTTTATGACAGCTTACACCAGGTTCAAAAATCATTATTTCAACAAATGTGTTCAGTAAAGCTACTGTCAGTGCTCACATTTGCAGAAGACAGCTTAATATGGCTAATTATAACACTCTAGATTCTTTCTTCAAGTAAACTTTTGACCAAGGCTCTATGCTAAAATTAATACTCATTCTTTTGATGGTTTAGATTAGGCAGGCAAAGAGATACTTTAATGGCTCTTCTATAAAATATAGACTACATTCTTCTGTCTCCCTGAGATTTATTTTTGAAAATTTTTCCAAAAACCCTTTCAGAGACTTTGACAAGATTAGCTCTTTGTAAACCCATGTTGGCAGCTGATGATCTTATTCCCAATTCCTTTTCAAACATCTGGTCTTAATATCACTGTGGATTATAAGCCCTCTCTGACACTGAAATTCTCAGCCCATAATTAAAAAGAAAAACCTTTTGCATTTTATCATTTTTCTTTCCCAAACAGAACTTCCAGTAGGTTATAGATTAAAAAACCCCAAAATTGCTGTATGGTTCATTATATTAAAATCTTCAATAACTAAACTACGTACTCAAAATATTGCACAGGTTTTAATGCTAAAAATGCTGACATATTAATTAGAATGTAAATGTCAGTGAGTGGGTCCCATTCATGTGGAAGGGAGGATGATGTGGAAGTTGGGTGATCCCAACTCTGGTAGTGCCCTCAGCAGCCAGGACACAAGAGCACCACATCAGAAAGGTGTGGGCAGAGCAAGGTGCAGGTGACAGGCTGCACTGTCTGTCCCAGACAAACTGAAACACTCAGCTGGGTGCAGAGTCCACCTAGTGAATCCAGTCAGGAGACAGAGCCGGAAACATAATGATAGGAAACATAGCTGGAATCTACTTATCCAGAGACAGAACTGGAGAAAACACACCTCCAGCATGGCTCTGACAAAGAGGGGTCACCTGGCCTGCCCTGAAACGGGGACCTGGACCCACATGCAGAATGTGAGGGATGGATCCAAGGGAGGCTACTCAGGACAGTTAATATGTCATGGTGCACTCTGGGTCTTGACACTTAGCTAAGAGACTTTTTCAAATTTCTGTATCTATTTTGATATTGTGACCTAAATGTTCTACCATTCGGGGTTCAGTTAAGTACAAGATTTGCATTAAGGAAAAGCTTAAACATAATAAATCTTGGGTATCAGAACCAAATTTTGAAAATATAAATTCAAAAATAAATAAAATATATACATGCAAGTACAAGGGTTTCTCTTGATCTCATTCACCAAAGTTTTCTGAACTGGAAGTTTTTATAGAACCTTCTAAAACATTCTCTGCTACTGAAGTTCTTAGCCAACAAATAGAATGTAATGACATCAATTTATGCCATTATCAAGCTGAACATTTGTAATCTCGTTTCAGTTGTCTTTACAACTTGGACATTTTCTTTTCTCCACTAGAAATCTCCTGTTTCATCTTATGATTATAGTTTCTCTTTTAGTTAGTTTCTGTAAACTCATCAAAGAATTATCCAAAATTTTATTCAAATTAAGCAACAATCAATCTGACTGCTTTTTGTGGTCTTAGCTTTTCATTTTTTAAATACATTAATCTTATAAGTTTTGCAGCACTTGGGACATTGCATGCAGTCTAGAAAGCTATTCTAAGGGAAAGTATTTGGGGTTTCTTGTTTGTTTTGTTATGTTTTGATTTTTCCCCCCTCCCACCCTCTCCACCTTCCTTCCCCCTAGAAAAACCACACGCATACTTTTGTGTAAAGGAAATAATTTGTCATAGTTTTAAAACTTAACATTTTGTAAATATCTGCAAGTGGTATTTATTTAATTTATGTGACTTGTTTTACTTTTAGAGCTGCTCATTTATAATTTTTTCCTGATATTTATCCAAATAGAAATTTCTCAGTGGAAACAGGGTAGAAATTATTTTAATTACCGACTTTTCAAATTACTGTAGATATCAGGAGGCAAGAATGAAAGGATCAAGTAGCTGTGTATCTTTGTCTCTACAAAGGATGGCTTCCAGGCCATCATCTCCTGTGTCATCATTTCTAGATATGTGTAGAAGTGAGTGAGGCACCTGGACAGTATTTTTTTCTAAAGAGATGGTCTAATATTAAGCATATGGTCTTTGCATACCTACTTGTCTAAACAAGGACCAGCTTTTCTAGGACTATTAGCTAGTTACATCCCTCAGCTGCACAATTTGTGCAAACACTGGAGAAAACAGGGAGGCTTTTGTACTCAAGTACATGAAGGTGCACTTGCTCTGTACTTTGGGAGGTGGAAAAGTTTTATCTATAGCACCTTAAGAATGGGTTCAAGAAAGAAAGGATGAATGAGAGCATACATCTGGCATACTCACACCAACACCAGAGTTCTGTGACCAGCTAGGAGTCTTCCTCTTGGTATCTTACACCTATTCTCAACCTTGAGTCATATTAGTCCAATAAAACCTTGACTCATTAATTTAAATTAATAAACTTTTTCTTTTTCATTCAAATGTCACAAATATGAAGTCTTCTCTGATATCAGCATTCAAGAACTGCCATATAACATCTCTATCAAAACCAAAAGAAAGAGACAAGGACAAATAAATTAAATTAAAAAGGGTAATATTTAGTTATTAATGACGTGTCACTGATGATTCAATTGCATCTCATCCAGAAACAATTATTTCTAATATCAACATTCCACAAAATGGTCCCACTTCTACTGCTTTTCATGGAGCTATGCTATCTTCCTAGGAAACTGACATTCATTTAATGAAAAGAGTTTGTAAAATAATACACTATGACTGTTACAAGCAAAAAGAGTGATAAAAATAATGCAAAATTTCATTTTCCACTAAACCTGATAACATGCACTCTCAACTCTTCACCTGCACATTACCTTTGCAACATAAATACACAGTTAACAGAAATGAACATTTACAACTCTAAATCAGATCAATGTGACAAGGTCCTGTGATTTAAGCAGAGCTGAATCTTAAAATTCTGCTAGGGATGTTGTAGGAAAGTACAAAGCCTCAAAACAGTTTAGAAATCATGCGGTTCTCTCAAAGGGAATATTTACAACATATTTCTCCTTTGTGGTCTTTTCTCAGGAATGATACATCAGTGAGAGTGTATGAGCTGGGAGGAACGACAAGATTTTGGCAGCAGAATGCCTTCATTAGTCACAAACGTGCTCCTCATTTAGGACTGCTTGCCACCAAGGGGATCCTCATGAACACATGACAACACTTCAATTTCTTTATCTATCAGCTGGTGACCAAGCATACAGACAGTCTAGCAGATGGATGTGCACAAAACCAAGCCAAAAACTCAGCACCCACATCAAGGTGAAGTATTGCATGTGGAGTCTGTATCCAGCTGTATCAAACACAGGCTTGTGATAAACTACAGCCTCAATGTGTTTAGAATTATTACAGACTAAAATTAGTTTAATCCCCAACAATTCTAATAATTTAGAACTATAGTTATTTAACACTGTCTAGAGAAGAGAGCAATTCAATACATTCACACACCTATCTAGCGTTCATAAGAGCCTTCTGCAGATATGGAGACCTTCTCATTTGAAAAGAAATTTAAATGCAGAAAATCTAAGAGGCATCGGTCATTTTATACATGTAGACATTTTGGGAAGCTAACAGATGTAGCAATACTCTATGTAAGATCCTACAGGAGGGGAGGGTGAGTTTGTTTTAACACAAAACAGTTTTATTCACTTACACTCATGCTCTCACATTACCATCAACCACCAAACCGGTTGAGTCCAAGCAGACTGGCCTACAGCACCAAGACATGTATCCAGTGGTCTAGTAAAGATTAACAATGACAGGAATAACAAGTGACAAGAGCCATCCAGTTCTGCTTATCCAAGTACCATCAATATCCAGATATTCTCAGAAATTTTGTCCATCTGGTGATTGTACAACTAGACATACCCCTTCTTTCTCCATATCAATTTAACAAATTTCTCTTTCTCTTCTATTACTTAAAACACTGACACCGGATATTTTAGAATTATGGTGTGCTTAACAGGGTCCTAACTACCATGGCATGAAATCCACATTATTCTGACAGTTGCTCGATCTCACTTAAGAACATAGATGTTCCCAGAATTTTGTGTTCTGTACAGCTGATGGCCTGATCTTTTGTTTCAGTATCACTAATAATTTCTAAATATTATTTTGTTTTATGATGGATTTAGAATAGCCACAATTATAAAAAGCTCATACTTATGACAGGCAGTTCTAAGCACTGTCATTAAAGGATTAAATGCAATTAGACTGTGATGTAGTTCATAACAGGACCATAAAAATACATGATCAAAAGAGGCTAATAGTGCCAGTCAGATTATATAGACTGACATATAAATTAAACAAACTCTTTGATCATTTGAGCTTAAAAGAGTATTTGGTGGTTATGCTACCACACAGAATTTATGAAGTGACTGCCCCGATGCCAAAACAAACTACATGTACATTATGAAACAAGGAGGGTACTGAAGCTAACCATAGTGTGAATAGTTTCTAAAATCTTCTTGGATGCATCCTGCTACATGTATAATTTTGAAGGTCATAAAAACGAGAGGAAAAGTAACCTCCCAACAGAAACAGCCGCATGAATTTTACTTCCATGAGCCGATGGCATTACTGACATGAACATCAGCAGTGATGTAGCCTACCTTTTAATAAACCAGTGAAAACATATATGCATATTTCCTTTGAGCTTTTTGAAGTTATCAGAGAGATCTGTGCAGCCACAGTGTGGTTATATGACCACAAAAGGAGAGTTCAAGTACAAGTGACGCAAAATGCCAAGCCCTGCAAGTCTGTTCAGAGCTAACCCTTATACTTGAAACAGATGTACTCTTCAGTGTCTTCCTGACATTCATACATTATGGCATTAGCTCCTTAAACCACTAGTACAAGGTTGCTGATGATTTTTGCTTTAAAATTTTTTTTTACAGAAATAAAAAAGGAAACATTTTGAAGTAATAAATGATTAAACTAACTTCTGTATTTGTTAGTGACATGGGCACTCATCTCCAGTAGGATAAAGGGTTCTGCTGCTTGAATGGCTTCTAATGAAACAGAAAGTTGTAAATCTCTTGCTGTAATACATGTTACTGGACACATTTCAGGATGCTTAATTCCTCCCTAAAGATTGCAAGCTGAATGATGAAGCAGCTACAGCTCAGGTAGGTAGTGCATTACAGCAAATGTCAAAGCAGAATAATGAACAGAGCTGTTAAATACAGCATTGTTGGAGTGCAGCTTGGCTAGGACTCATTCTGTGTTCTGTGTAAACTACAGAAACACACATACTATCATATAAAAATTGCTCTGAATAGACCACTGTGTAAATGCAATCCATTAACACTGCCTGCAAGAGGATTTATTATGAAGAGTTTTTTTTAAAATACTAATTTAAAAGCATCCATTAGATTCTTGTTAACTTTTGACTATATTACTGTTGATAATCTTCACTTGTAACTAAGTATATCGGTTATTTTCTTTACCATTTTCATTTAATTCAAAGCATGGTCACAAAGGATCCTAGAAATATAGTATAGCTCAGTTCTTGATCTTTCCTGAATATTTCACAAAATTGCAGAGCCAGAAAAACCCAAAATCTGAAATAGTTTCAACAAACTTTTCTGCCTAGGTATATAAACAAGCCCTTCCAGGCTGTACACATGTAACTACTATAGTTTGTCTCTCAGCAAGAAGCATTAGATTCTGCTTTCTACTGCATTAAATTACAGACTATATGAAGCTTATATATTTCACCAGCCAGTTCACAGAGGTTCTGTTTGGACAATAAAAATTTGAGTGTGATGATAAAAGTGTAAATCCTCAATATCTTTCTGCACTGTACTCCTAGTTTAAACTTCATGAACAGATTTGTAGGTTCACTCTTTCCTCTCCCAAGATCTTCCTTTAACTTTTTTTTTTTAATTTAATTTTATTTTATTTATTTAGGAAAAGTTGCACAATAGAAGTTATGGAGTTGTCTAGAAAGCCTAAATCACCTATACTAAGCTGGTTTTGGGGACAAAAGCCACTTCACATAGACTTGAGCTACAAATGGAAGGATTGAGGTTCTGTGACCAACAGAATTCTTGCTTTAATGAACTCTAACTGTGTAGAAGAGACATGAACTAGCCAGCAAGCTTCAATGAACATCTGCAACTGCTTTGAAAATATTTTGTCTTGGTTTCCACTGGGGTAGAATTAATTTTCTTCTCAGCAGCTGACGCAGTGCTGTGTTTGGGATTTAGTATGAAAGCAGTGTTGATGACACTGATGTTTCAGTTGTTTCTGAGCACTCCTTATCCCGTGTCAAGGACTTCTCAGTGTCTCGGGCTCTGTCCGTGATCAGGTGCACCAGAAGCTGGGAGGGAGCAGGGCCAGGACAGCTGATCTGACCTGGCCACAGGGCTATTCCACACCACAGAATGTCACGCCCAGTATAGAAACTGGGGAGAGTTGGCCAGAACCTGCTGATTTCTGGCTGGGGATGGGCTGAGCACTGAGCAGTGGGTAGTGAGCAGTTGTACTGTGAGTTGCTTATTTCTTTGGGGATTATTTCTCCCTCTCTCTCCATTTCATTACAATTTTTGTTATTGTTATTGTTGTTATTATTTTTAATAATATTATTTTCTTTATTATTGTTGTTGTTAATATATTATATGAAGTTTCAATTATTAAACTGGTTTTATCTCAACCCATGAGGTTTACCTTTTTCCTACCATTTTCCTCCCTGCCAGGGTGAGGGTAGGAAGAATAAGAGGCTCTGTAATACTTTGTTGATGGCTGGGATTAAACCATGACTGATTTTCACAACAGAATATTGCAAAATCCATTTAAAAAAATCAAAAACTTTCAAAACCTTAATTAAAAGCTTATTTAAAATCTCACACATTTTAAGAATGCAAACATTTTCAAACTGAAATGGCTTCTTTTTCTGTTAACAGGAAGTCGTTTTTAACATGTTTAATAGAAGAAAAAATATTATTATGGAAATTGCTAAAAACCGATAATGAAATATTGAGTTTCTAAAAGGCTACTTTTGAATCACAGAAACATGACCATAATTATAATACTAACTTTCTATTAGGCAAAAACTAAAAAGACCTATATATAACAAACATTGACCTACTTCCAATTTTTCAGAATAGGTCTTCAGTTGTTTCAGTGTTCCATCACTCTCATACAGAAAACTCTGACAAAGATTATATCACATTTATTTAGGTTGTAGATTTCCGCAGGAGGAATGTTGCCCTCCATTCTGTGTATTTGCTCTCTCCCCTACCACCCATCTGAGGTAGCAGACTGTAATTTAGTCACAGTAAGGTGCTAAGAGAGATGAAAAATTCCCCTGTAGCTTTGTTTCACCACAAAATTGCAGCAAATGTTCTCTTTTTCTAACAGAGAGAGGTTTGGTCATAAAACCACTTAAATGACAAAGGGAGAAAATGTGTTTTTCAGCTTTTCACATTTCTTATAACACTGAGGAAGTCATTCATCTCTGTTGAGATAACCGAATTTAGCTATGTGTCACGATGTATGTGATATTCTATAAATGAAAGCAATGCAGAAAATAAAACCTCTAGATACTCACTTTTTAATACAATGTTCAGCCTGTAGATTGCCCAGGAGATGAAGACTGCATTGCAATGTGAATATGGATCCTTCTCCAGGATACCCAGAGGTCTAAGGAACAAAAAAATCTAAATGAGGACAGTTGAAATATATAAGTACAGAAATACAAACTGGGAAAGATTACAAGGAGCTATTTGCCCCTTTAATGCTCTTCAAAGCCAGAGTGGTGTATTAGGCAAAGCTGACTTCTGGGAAGCTGATGAGAAAATTGCACTGACAAATCCCCACCATACTTATCAAAAAAGGAGTTTTGATCAAAGTTATTTAAACATGCATACAGAAGCATATGATATCTGCAATCTTAAAATTTTTCGTAGACCTTGGGTTTGTTTTTTTTTTTTGTTTCAGTCCCTTGTAATTCTCAATTACATCAAACTATACCCAAGAGATATGTAGGATGCTATGTAGGATGCCAGTGTTACTCCATGAAGTCTGCTTTCCAGTAGTTGAAGCTTTTTACAATGCCCACTAAATCCCTTTTTTTTTTTTTTTGCCTGTTGATGAAAATTATTCTGTAAATGTTTTTAGTTTTTCTGAGCAAGTACACAGTCATCACAGAAGAGGCAGCAAAGTAAATTTTGGATATGACAAGAGTAAATTCAGAAATGCGTTTCAGTTTCAGATTAGGTAACTTTCAAGTACCATTCAACATTACCAGATACAGGCAAATTACAATTTTTTGAAAACAAGATCACCATATCACCTTCAGTAAAACACTGTTACAGTTTCACCTGATAACTAAAAAAATACCGACTATGTAAAACTGTTACTTCATTTGAAGTACATGGTTTAACTCCTCTTTGCCACTTACTCATCTGTCTTAGTGGGTATGAAGGTAGACATGGGTGGCAATACAGATAATTTGTATGATAATTGCATTTGACCTAAATCTTCTGGCCTCAGAAACACTTGCAGTAAGTATCTAATTTTTCAATGTTCTCACTTATAAATTTTAAAGTTTCCAATCATGATTTACGTTACATTTAAAATACATTATTCTTGGTTTGCATTCATTTGCAAAGATTAATACCTGAAATCTGTTATTGCCAAAGGCAGCTAAAAAGGCAACATAAACCAAAATTATTCCCAGACTTTCAACAAAGCTCTCTCATCTGAAGTGGTCTCATTCTCACAGCAACAGGAATCAATAGTGTTAGTCATGTCCCATTGCTACATATCAAGTTAGGCCTTTGAGGTATCATTAAACACATTCACACTGAAAATTAATATACTGTGAGGTGTCATTTTAATGGAATGAATAAATAAATATAACAACTTAGTAAGAAAACTTCATTCTCATTCACATGATCTTGGTTCTTTTCCAAAGAATTTATGAAGTTTTTACGATTTCAGTAATATCCTTAAAAAGGAGTAACTACAGAAAAGAACTTCAAATATCTGTGAGCTTTTTGGCATATCTTATTGTATGTAATGGGGAAAAAAAAAGATTAGCTGCTTTTCTGATGTAATCTATCGAAACCTCAAAATTTCACTCTTTAAAACAGTTTTTAAGAAGAAAACTAACCAATAAATTAACATTACCCAGTAAAGGGACTGGATTCTAGCACTAGGACAGTAAGACCATGATTCAATTCCCCTTTTTTTGGAACCTAAGGTATGCCACACTGAACAAACTATTACTGAGAAGGCATTTCACTGTGACTTAACCTTTTCAAAGTATAATTTGGTATAATTTAGTCTGCGCATTTTCACACTTTCTCTTTACTCAGTTTTTTGACCTTACCTACACACCTCATTCCTTTTTCCTTTGGTTAAGCCTTCCATTTATTTTTGATTCCCCTAATTTCTTACTTCTTTTCCAACATTGCAAAGAATCACGAATCCTATATTTCATTTCTTATTCAGACATTACCTTTCCTGTTTCCATCTGTTCTTTCACTTATTCTCTGTATGCAGCTAGTCTTAGAACTCCTCTATTTGAAGTCCTATTCTTCCATATCAAACTCACTTGCACACATTATTGTCTCCAGGCATATAGGAATTAAGTTATGGTCTCATGATGTCAGAATTTGAGGTGCAATTAAATCAGTTTACATGGGAAATGCACATGGCAAAGAAACAGGACTGATTAACATTATTTTATCACACAATGTCCCTTCTGATATTAATATTGTCAGATACAGAAAGCCATACTACAAATTCAGTACACACTCAAAAACTTATTTGATATATCAGTCACATCCTATACAGCACATTTACTTTATTTCCATGTGATCAGGTCACTTTATGATGGTTATTAACAAGTACTATTTTTAGCAGTTCTTTTTTTATTTTTCTAGATTGCTCAGAGTTACACTCCAGCTTTTAGCATGATATGACTTTGCCTACAGAGAATAAGGCAGATTTGTCAAGGCAAATACATCGCTGCTACAAGACATCTTGAGGTAGACTGCAGCAAGAGCTACCTCGCTTCTGAGCTTTATGCAAACTCTCCAAGGACCTGATGCATTTAAAAAATGCAACCTATAAATCCGTTTGTAACACACCAAAATGGTAAGGCTACCTGACTACTTGATATGCATGTATTTTTATAGCTGATGCTTCCCTTTTCTGGGAAGAAACCTGGCTGCAAGACTACAGAAAGAAGCCAGGGAGTAATAGAATATTCTCATACTGTGGTCACCAAAACAGAGTGATCCAAATTGCAAAAGAAAATAAAACAGTAAGACAAAAGAAGGAAAGTACTTTTTAGGCATTTGAAATGAAACATTTTTCAGGCAGAACACCATACTGGTGTGTTCCTTTCAGTAAGCATGACAATAAATATTTACTCTTGTTAAAAAATGTGCCCATGTTATTACATATTGGCATTGATGAAGGAGAACTTCAGTGGGTATTGATTGACATGTGGACCCATACTAAATAAAAACAGATAAGCTTGTTTACATAAAGTACAGTTTATGGCTTGGAAATGTAACAACAGCAGTTTTAAATAATCAGTAAATCAAGAAATGCAAAAGAGCATGCCCACATCCTACTCACACAAGATATGCAGAGCACATCACAGAGGGCACCTGCTTTAAAATTAGACTTAGGCCTTATAAAAAGTGAGCCCATGGAGTCATTATTTTGACAGTCCCCTCATCTGACAGACCTTCTCTTGTATCTTTTCCCAGAGGAACTCCTTTGAACCAGGAGATTGACATCGCAACAATACAAAGCACTGGACAAATTTCAAGAGTTATACCAACCTGTGTAAGGAATATACTTTCTGTGCTCTTTAACCTATGTCTGTGTCTGTGTTTTGATCCGTGCAAAGAAGCAACGTGGTGCTATATGTGCCCAATCAAACTAGTGCATCCTGTATGACCAGAAGCCTTGCTTTGTATTAGTTTCACCACAGGCACACATTACTTACCTGTTTGTCATGGACAGCTTCCTTCACATTTCATCGTCTCCTGCAACCTCGAAATCACTGAAAGCCACATTTCACTGAATACTCAGAGCCCACTAATAGGTTATCAAAATAAGGACAGTAACAACAATAAAAGTCAGACTTTGCTCGCTCCTCCACACCAGTGTTTGCATATCTTTTCTGAAAGAATCAAACACAAAAAAACCCCAGAGTCTGTAAAGTCTTAAAAATAGACCTTCTTTTACAAGTTAGAGATGCAATGCTTTTTATTCAGTATACTTGAAATACACTTCAGTGCAATACCTGATTTTCTGAAGTGAATGGTCTATTTAATACTGTCATTTAAGTGCAATGTCTCTTCAAACTTTCCTCCTTGAAACAACCTGGTTTCTGTGTCATGGCATTCTGTAAGCCTCAAGCAGACTGAATGTCTCACCTGAAGTGCAGTCTTCTGCCAACTAATAACACTCCTCCACCGGTATTTTGTAGGCCTCAAACAAAACTTCTCTGTGTGTTCATTTTCAAAGAATAATATGAGTCCTTTAAAGGATAAAATTTAAACTCTTGAAATCTCATGTGCTATATCCAGTGCTAGCAAACTTTGTAAAGGTTTGTAGACAAGGAGTTTTTGGCCCCAAAGTCCATATACCATGGAAGACACACTGTTTTCAGAGAAGAATAAAAAAGAGGAAGATAAACCTTCTACATATTGACGTTCCAGATCAGTGCAGAACTTCTGAGAAACTCTATGTACAAAAGTCTCTAAGTGTGGGATTACGCAAAATCGTAGAAATATACAAAAAATTTGGTTGGAAGCGACCTTAAAGATCAACAAGTTCCAAACAACTTGCCATGGGCAGGGAGACCTTTCACTAGACCAGGTTGCTCAAAGACCCCCCAGCCTGACTTTGAACATTTCCAAGAATGGGGCATCCACAATCTCTCTGGTAACCTGTTCTAGTGTCACCACCCTCACAGGAAAG
>VYZT01028082.1:214896-304002 GCA_013400735.1 Pomatostomus ruficeps | reverse complement strand
TACCTGTCTCTGAAACCAAGACAGTCTGAACCTCAGACCCTCAGAACCCTGTGCACAGTTATGAATTTCAGGTATATTGAAGAAGGTCATTTACAGGAAATCTTGAAGGGACTCTCTGGGTCTGAGTTCAGAATCCCTGGGGAATGCCAGCTCCAAGAACTTCTTAAATGAACAACTTGTAACGGGATTCACATCTTCTCAATATAGCAAGTTCCCTGCAGAAATCATGGCTTTGCCAGCTGACTCCCAAATGCATTTGGACGAACACTAGAATATTACGTAATAGCAGGGAAGCCATTGGAACGACTGACTTTGAAGGAAACAATGTAAATAAAGGCATTTTTTGCTTGCTGAGGCTTTGCAGCTTTACACGCTGAGAAAAACTCACAGGGTCTTCTAATGCAAATTAGGGAAGGTGACGAGTACTCACAGCAGGATGCTTGTGGATGTTAGGTCTTTGGATGAGGCAAGAAATTCTTTGATAAAGTTATTCAAAACATTTCTAAAAGATTTTTGAATGATGCGTTTTGTAAAATCACACCATAAAGGAAAAATGTCATTTCCATTATTAAAAGGAGTAGAAACAATATCTAAAAACATACATGCAGTGCTTGTGTGATCAACAGGAGCAGACGCCTGAAAGTTTGAGGAAGTGACTGATCCACCGACCACCTGCTCTATTAACTTTGAATGGTGGGGAAAAGTGTGCCCCACACGTACCAGGATTTCTGACATCAGTATCTCCACTAAAATATTTCCAATGAAGACATCTAGTATTTGTCACTATTTTTCACAGAAGTCCTTGGGAGAATTTATCTTTCACATGTTTTTCTTGACAGGTTTGTGAGCTTTTGTTATTTGGTGAAGTCAGTTGTAAAAACTCAGTGTTGATTCTGCTGGGTTTAAGCACACAGTAATTGTACTTGTTTTGGCATTAAGTTGTACAGATAAATACATCTTTGCAAAAGCTGAAGAGCAGCCTCCATCTCAAAATTACCATTGACATCTCACGGAATCAACCAAAGTTACTCCTGGATCTAGTTGGTAGTACAAATTACAGTCTTAGATAATGCTACTACATATAGATACAGGAAAATTATTATTCCACCCATCATTCTCAAAGAATAATTTGTCTTTCTCATCTCCCTCTAAGTTTTCTGTTCCTTGATTTTGTTATTATCAGAAAGATGAATCTCACAGTGCCTCGCTGGTGTAGTTTCTCTCACGTAAGTTCTGTGCACATATATCCATTTGGATGAGAGGAAGAAATGCAGGTAATGTCATCTTTAAAAATACAAGCACAAATCTGCAGGCTCTTCTGATGCAAGAAGAGCTGTGTGCTCAGAGAAGCAGACCTTAGCATCAAATATTTTCATGTGCAATGAACTGGGAATGCAACATTTTCCCCAACAGCTATCAGCAGGGTTTATGCTGACCTCTAAAAGAAGACTATGCAGCCTGTTTGGCTGTAAGGAGGGCAGGTTACACTGGCAGATGACTCCTCTGGAAGGAGAAGTGGCTGAAATGAGCTTGCAATACCAAAGCTGGTCCTGGCCAGCTGCAGCTGCTGCCTGCCTGGTCAGGGAAAAGTTTTGGTCTTGAGTTGCACGCAGCTGTGAGCCACTGGTGTAAGCAGAATACTGGAGAGAGCAACAGCTGTCCTCTTTCGTAAGCACGAGAAAAACATGAATTTTAATTATCTGAATTAAAAGCCCCCAAACCTAAATAAGTTTAAATGCATTTGATTTGCACGGTTTAATGATATAATTTGTAGCTGTTTGTTTACTGTTCCTCTCTTGATAGTTTAAAGAAAAAAAGTAGTTATCTATCACAATGGGTAGGTCTTCAATTTCCACTTAATTCAAGTCCTTTAGAAGATAAATAATTTCCTCCTTTTCCATTTCACAGGAAAGCAAAGATAAATATAATCTTCCATACCTGTAATTGCACGGATAAACTGTATATATATGTGGCCACAGATAAAAGTATCATATCTATTTTAGTGACTTCAGGACTATGAAGATTACCCCATTTATTTTTACCATATGAATTTGACAGTATCCCGTTTAGATTTTGTATTCTACAACACATCAATAATCTTTGAAAAATGCCTTTCTCTGCTCTGTGAGACAAAGTTGATAAGGTAAACCACTAGAATGGAGTTTAAGCATTAGAGGAAATTTCAAGGACATCTGCTAGGGAGGAAGAGATTTTTGGGTTTCTCTGTCTAGTTGTGTGTGTCATAGGTGCATGTATGCCATAGATTACTAATATTTATGACTTGCATTATCCTGTTGTCTTTAATGAGTTGCTGTGAATCTGCTGGAACTGGCAGAGGTCCCGCTCGCCAGGGCTGCCTCTCGCTGCTGCCGTTGGCTCCGGGGCGCGGGGCTGCGCTGCCCGCCAGGGTGCGGCTGCCTTCGGCTGCGCCTCCGCGGGGATTCCCCCGGCCAGGAGCAGCCTCCACCCCTCCGGCTTCGGCAGAAGCAGCAGCACTTCGCCCACCACTACCCTGACTGCTCCCGGAAAGTTACAGTTTATTGGAATTCCAGAGCATTCCAGACTTGTCCCTCCTCCTAGGCATTGAGAAATACCTCAAAGCTGGGGTTGGCAGCTCAGCTGAGGACAGACGGAAGAAGGAATTGAATTAAATTATTTATTCCCTTCCAATGAAACATTATTCCTAGCCATCTTTTCTGTTGTTTTGTCCTGTTAATTAAGCACTGATGGAAACTTTCCACTGTTTTCTCCTGCAGTCTGCTTCATAGTCATACCTTAGACAATTTTTCCTGGAATTCTGCTTGAAGATTTCTGTCTTTTTCTTGGTGTCATTACATTACTCTTGGCTGCACACTCACTGATGCCCCTCAGCGATCTCCAGGTGATTACGGACCTCACTGAAGTGTTGGGTTATCTTGGTGTGATGCTGTAGATGAGGAGGGGGCAGAAGGATGTGCGGAGTTTTACTCTCCATATCCAATGCAGTTGGCCAATCCATCATTAAACTTTTTTCCCATTTATATGGGAACATAAGAGGTGTGTGTGCTCCATGACAGCTGCTTGCATATAAATGAATTTCATCCCCAGCAAATTTTCAGAGGCTGGAATTGAGCCCGAGAGTCCTTGTATTCAATCTTAGACTGCACTACCTTCTAGTGGCATTTCACAATATTTCCTCCCTTTTAACTTTTTAGCACTTGCTGACAGTGATCAGGAGACTCTGAGGCACAGATAAACTAAACAAAGGCAGTTTGTCAGTTTCTAATAAATTACGAATCTTTTATATTCTCAGGAGCAGCAAAAATAGCATGCCAAAAATCTCGTTCTGCTTCATGGACTCTGTTCCCATCAACCTGTAACAGAAATTACAAAAAATGTATTTGCTGTCTTTTAATGTCAGTCTACCTATCACAAAAAATCTGATTGACATAAATGAATTAATGGTTGATAGGTAGACTTAATAATAGATAGGTATTCTGAAGTGCAGGGAGGCATTTAGAATTTAGAAGTGTTGAAGTGTTTAAGAATCCATGAAGTGATGTTGGAAGAGATATTTGCTTGTTAGTGGTTTCATTTCACTTTGAGTTATTTTTCTGCAAGCCAGAAATAACAATATATTATAAACCAAATTGGTTTAGGTTAAATATAATGAGACCATTTCAGGCTGTGTCCTGCATGGACAGCAGTGCAGGAAGACTGTAGCTAACTGCAAATGTGCTTTGTAGGAGCTTGAATTATGGCCCAGCTTTTAAATTTGTGCATGTAAATTAAAAAGAAGCCCAGGACTGAGCTGATGCACCAGTTCCAAGCGAGCACAGGCTCTCACTGAATGTGACTTGCTAACTGATCTTTTGAGTAATTCAAACATCTTTTGACCGAGAAGATGCAAGGGGCACAAGAACAGGAGTTTCTTTCCAGGGCCGGCAGGGTGGGTTTGTCTACATACATGGTACAGCCTGCATGTGACAGTGTAACCTGATTTTTGGACAGCAAGAACGGAGCTTACGATTTAAGTGAGGAGAAACCACTGTTACAGAGCCACATAAAAGCTTAGAGAGTTATTTGGCCATGGGCTGGCAAGAAGACGAGCAAGGAACGAGTTGTGCTACTCTGGATTAGTCAAGGTTATACTTAATAGCAATGACAAAGGTGCAATGGTATAAACTGTATTTTATGCCCCTGAGCAAAAAAGTCTATAAATTATGTCTGTTCAAACTCTTGATAGTAATATTGCCTTCTTTGCATTTGGCTCTGGAATATATAAATTTAATTTTCACCATTTCTGACAAAGACCTGTTAAAAGTTTGGCAGTATTTTGATCTACAATGCAGTCAGGTGGACAAAGAAGTGAAATCCATATTTTTTCTGGTATGCCTATATGTATTTTATAATCATGTATAATATGTTTCTATGCATTATACATATCTAACTTCTGCATAGAACGCACAACTTGATAAACAAGAGAAAAAATGGAAACAAAACCAACAGCAATAAGTTTCTTGTCCTGTGGACTCAGGATAGCCTTGTTCTGGTTTTCCATCAGGCCATAACCCTGAGTCTTCGGTACATGAACAAAAAGTCATAGAAACGATTTATTGCTGTCAGCTTTGTGGGAAAATGGCACTGTCTCCAAGTGAGACTAAGGATATTGTATTCTTTTTTTGATTCCTGCCTAAGCTGTAAAATATTACAAACCTGTTCAGACAAGTAGTGTAGGACAGCTATATCTCACTGCAAAACTCAGCTGTTCCTTCTCTTGAAATGTGGTCTTATCCTTCAGGAGTTATTGCCTGCATAGGACTTACCTTATTCCTTTCCAAATTATACACAGTTGAGTGATTTTTGAAAAATAGGGTTAAGTTTAACAAAATCTGTGACATGTCATAGTTTGACTTTAGAAGAAAGCACAGTGGGAAGTGTTAAACCCACCTCAATTTTTGTTAAAATTATTTGTGAATTGATGATCTAATAAAATAATCAGATAGACCATGATTAAAAAAGAAATTGATTTAAGTAATTGTTCTGATCCTTTGTGTGCTAAGGTTCACTCTCCTCTCCTTCTCCACACTTCATTAGCAATTTAATTCAGTTGTGACAGAGATCGAAGCAAAGGCAGCAAAATAATCTTGGTGCAGTTCTAACACATCACCCAGGCCTTAAGCAAAGAGTCAGAGAGGGAGGAGGCTCAAAAGGCTTTTGTTATGAACATCTCACTCATGCATGTGCTTTACAAAGAGGTGTGGATAATCTAGGTCTGCGATGCTGCTGAGAAGTGTGCAGTGAGCCTGCACCACAATCTAGTCCTCTCCCTTCTCCTAAGACTAGTTTTTGTGCAGTCAAGTAATCAGCCAGTTCAGGAAACTGCTCTGCCCCCAAATTATTAATATTCAGCTTAATCAACTTCCTGATCCTGCTGCAGAGCCCAGCAATCTGAGCTGGTGCCAGCACAAGAGGGAGAGCACGCAAGCTTGCAGGTTGGGAAGGAAAAGGAAAGATCAGCATTAAATCAATTTGACCATGGACCTGCACTTCAGGTCTGACAAACCACATAATGCGTTGCTATTCAAAGCTCTGGTATGAAAATCCTCTTTGTGTGTCTAAAGCAGAGGTGTGTTCAAAAGCAATAGACAGAGAATGTCTAGAGGGGGACGGAGTCCCTGCGTGACGTTGTGGTTTTTACCAGCCAGACTCCTGGAGACACACACATGCTGTGCCCACGTCTGTCTGTCAGTGCCGGGGAAGGACGGCTGTCAGTCCGGCTGAGGGATAGGCTCCTCGCCAGACCTGCGTAGGGAAGCTGGAGCCCTTTGTTTTGGTGAGTGCATCTGCAGGTTATTTTCCATTCTCTGCCTCTTGAGCATTCTCTGGGGGCCCTTCTACACTTCACTTCCAAGATTTTCCCAGATGGCTGCTCTGCAACCCAGATGTTGTTTATTTATTAATTTGTCACTTTAAAAGCAACAATACTGAAAAGGGAATTGAATGAGACAAGTGTCTTCTCCATCCAACGAAAAAGAAAGGGACCTGTCAGTTTCCCGTATGTGCGTTTTTGAGGTTGAGGAGGTTGTCACAAAGTGTTGCTCCTCTCTTAAATGCATCTTCCCGTTCTTTTACAACCAGAAGGCTTCTGTTTAGTGAGAAGCTGGACTTTAGAAATTCAATTTCGAAAGAGGTGTCAGCACTGTATGGCTCAGCAGGAGCTATTTATGTGTTGCGTCTGGGAAACTTCCCTTTGCCAATGGTTAGGTTAACAGCAGCTCCATGACAGCCTGTGGTAGAAATCCATGCAGGTCTCTGGAGATGCCCTGTGAGGTGTGACTCTGCTCCTGGTGGTTCTTCCCTGGGGTTAAAATACGTGTATTGTGTAGACTTGCTGAAGTCGCTAATGTCACACTAAATTTATGTACAAAGCTGAAGAGTGTTGCCATTTCATTTTTGGGGACCTCTTTCAAAGGCATAGTTATCAATCCCATACTGACAGTCCTGTGAGAACACAGAATCTTACATTAATATTGCACAGAATCCAGTATTTATGAGATCAGCCTTTTGCAAGGGTTCAGGTAATAGTGAGTGAAAAAAGCTTGGGTGCAAAAGTTCAAGCATCAACAGCCTTCCCACTGGAGCATTCCAGGCCATTCAGTTCCCTGGGGCATTAGAGACCTTTTCCACCACAGTGCCACGCTGAATAATGAGACAGAATTGCATAGTTGTTTCAAAGTGTTGCCAAAGAGATTGAGGGGAACTTAGACTGCAATCATTCTCTTTAATGATATTACTATAAAGATTGTATCTCTTGTCCATTCATTTGTCAAAAAGCATTTTTATGGCAGATTCATTTGTCACCCAAGATCAACTATAATAGAAAAGCTGGTACTTCACATGCAGCACACAGTTCTCTCTCTGAACTGGGCAGAGGTGTTCAGGCAGAGACTGTGGTCGGTGACGTTTTTGTCTCAATGCTGTGGCTCATTTCCTAGACTGGAAGTAGATGTGTTGCTACCTGACTGCACACGTCGAAGACATGGTCCAGTCTTGCACTCCATTGGCTCCTGCGGCATCTGTCATACCCACACTTCTTGCTTTGCTTACACGTGCCAGCCCTCAAGCATTTGTATCCTCCCTACCACCCATCTTAGGAGCAGTTGGAGTAAATTTCAATTCATGGTTAGCAATGCTCAGAGCCTGAAGAAAAGTATTAATTGAGCTTGCAGAAGCTTTTTTTTTGGTTGCAAAATTATTCATATTCGTTTGTTGAAGCATCTTCTAGGAAAGCTCACAGGCAATTTCAGGCTATGACAGGATGGAGCTCATTAACTTCCACCCAAGCTAAATGCCAATTTACATACTAATGTCAGTTTTCTTCTACCTCTCTGTGCCCAGTCCCATCTTTTAGAAAACCAAATGATTAGAGTAATTTTTAATCCATGAAATCAAAACAGCTAAGAATTTGGCCCCAGAGGTATTTCTCCAGTAGGAGCTATTATATAAAGCACTGCAAACTGTGGGCTTGTTCTTGCACTGCCTCAGAGGAAAAAGGGGCTCTTTAAGGAATTACAGTGGAAGTAAAAAATTTAAATGTAGTAAAAAATTGTTAAATGTGAGAAAATTCTGGAGAGCACAGAATTTTTTTTCAAGTTTGGATTATCAGAGCAAATCCATTTAATTGGTAATTAGAGTAAAGCAATGGCGAAGGAGGCAATGAATAACAGTCAGAAAAAAGAAACCGTATTTCTCCTTTTACATGCACATAGGAGGTAAATCCATATGATGAAAAATAGGAAATTTTTTGCATCCATACAATAAATACACTCAACTTTCTCCCAAGTGACACAGTTAGCAGAACCTGGTTCACATTAATTTAAATCTCTTTGGGTAGAGATTTTTTGGTTTTACAAAGACTCATGTAATGAGCTAAGCAACAACCAAAAGGGGAATAAAAGAAAGGATTTAAAAAATATTTCCCATTACTCTGCTTTTTTTGTTTTTCTTGCATCTTTGTGATGCTTGTGATGCTTGTTCTTAAAGTGGTATTTTATTCTAGGAAGACTTTGTTACTTTATGTACACTTTAGAAATAAGTTTTCTCAAGCCTGTGGTTTTTGTTCCTTTTGAAAAGAATAACTTTGCTGCGTTTCCCTGGTTCTCAGAAAAGTCAAAGCAACGTGTTGCCAGGATTAGGAATACTACGTATGCAGAGCATCTGAGCCAGAGGAGATTTAGCACTCATACGAACAGGAAACAAGAAATGTACCCATTCTTTGGCCTCCAGCAGCAACCCAGTAAGGCTCGGAAAATGATTGTTTTATAAAAATACTGGGAATAGAGTTTTAGTTTACACAGTGCAACAAGGAACACTGTTTTGACCAAGTCTGCACTAGGAGATGAACTTTTTCCTTTTAATGAAAATTTGTAAAATGGAAAATATTTGTTTAAGTATAACACTAGAATCACTTTGCATGGATATATTTCTGCTCCCATGTAAATCACCAGGGACTAACCCTGACTATGAAATTGTTGGTCTTTGAAACCTTCCTCTTGAATACAGAAGGTGGGATTTATTGCCTTCTATTAGTGCTCCCCTTCAAGAGGACACAAGAGTTAGTGTTTGCAGATTAGTGGGTGTTCCTGAAGAGGTAAATTCATAAGCAATATTTGCAAGACTGCCGTTGCTGGGCACGACTTCACATATTCTCTGTACACACGGTGAGAGTTGAGAGGAAGTTTTCCTGATGGTGGAGCAGAGCCTTACAGGTAAGGTGAGAGGGGAGGAGAAGTAGCATGACTAAACTTTTCCATTTCTGCTGCTAATAGCTTCTAGTCTTGGTCCAGTACCCTGTGATCCAATTTCTACGTTATGGTGTGTGTATGATATATATTTTTGTCACCTCAGAAGCGTGAAAATACTTACTAAGGGGCTGAAGAACTTCATGGTGACTGGAAAGTAATTTTTTGTAGTGATGAGCACCCTGAGGTTTATAGACCTAAGCATGGTAGAAGCTACAGGTGGGAGAGCTGCATATGCAGATCAGAACATTTATTGAACTTGCTGACAGCCCCTGCAGGAAATAACCTTGTATTCAGGTCCTTGTAGTGACACGACAAGGCTCGTCTTCTGAATTGCTCTCAGCATCACGCAAGATTTCAAAAATTCTAAGTGTGCAGGCTGACTTTCTGAATAGCAAATCTGGAAGTGTTTGGCAAACTCTTCATGTTGGATTTGATGTAGGTACATTTAAAAATCTGTGTTGTACTCTGTGTGTGAGTGTTACAATGTTAACATATGAATAGATTTTGATGACAATGTTCTGCAAATAAAAATCACACACAGGAGAGGCACAAAATGAGCACTGGGTGAAATGTGTTCAGAAAAATGAACTCCACAAAAATAAGGTAGTGCAGAAATATTAAAACACATTTTGTTTTTCAGAGATACCAGCAAAACTGGCGCTGGTGCCATCAAGTGATGGTAGGTGAGAGACCGAGATGCTTTATGTCAGGAGTGAGAGCAATCATATTCCCAGAAGGCAGTTCCAGGCTGATCTCCAGAACAGATAGGGTTTGGCCAGCCTCCAAATCAATCTCTTTTTAAAAATGCTTATTGCATACAATGTCAGAAAAAAAGTTTAGCAAATCTCATTTTCCCTTTTAATTTGTTCCACAAAGGACATGGTAACTGAGGACACAGGGGAGAAGTCCACAGCCCTGTACAAATCTGAGTGCCATATACATACATTATTTATATTGCAGACTGAGGTGAAATTTTGGACTGTTGAACATTGAATTTTTACAGTAGAGTGTAGAGAAATTATTCAAGCCAGGTGTTTCTGTAATTGCAGTGCACTGGGGACAACACTGAGAGCAGAACAGATCCCAAATTCACCCTTTCAGCTGAGTGATGCTGTGGTTTAGTGTTAGTACACAAGGCAATAAAATAAATTGCATTGGAAAACAAGGCAGACTGGCTGCTTTTAACTGCTGAGTTTTGATTGCACTTTGTGGCTTTATCTTTTGTTTGTTTATGTTCAGGCCTTTACACCAGAATAATGGTATGAGGACATGAATCTGCTCATTAAAACTGAGAGAAAACGACTTGTAATGGTAAAATTGAGGACAGCTACAGCGTGCCCCCTGCTCTGATCACTGCCCTAGTGAGTGGCACTACATCGATACCCCAGAGCAGGGTTATTCGCCTCCCTACCCTGCATAGGGAGACAGGATGGGAAGAAAAAAGGAAAAACTGAAGAACTGAGTGTTCCTTCATAGATTTTGAAACATCAAGTAACACTCCCATTCAAATAGATTTGAATGCTTTGCCACAGAGTACTTGAGCATGGGCAGGGCTGCTTAGGGCAGGTCTGATTTCCCCTACAAAGACAAAGCAGGCATTTTCTATGATACCAATATGAAATTGAGTGTGGGTGTATTAATTTTTTTAAAGCAAAGAACTGCGTATGACCTGTGGTACTGCTATGCCAATGATGTCTCAGTCTTTTTAATAAAGTATTTATGAATCCTCTTTGTGGCCATATTATCTCTTGGTGAAGTTTTTCATTTAGTGCCACACCTGCATCTTTCTGAGAGAATAGAAAATCTCTGACTTTTGCCATCTGCTTCAGGCAGTCAGCCTGTGCTTATAATTTCCAAGTAATATTTGAAAGGGCAGAAAAACAGAAAGCACGAAATCCATGCAAATAAGGCTCTGGAATACAAGAAAACATCATTAACTCTTCCTAAGTTCAGCCAATTGAGTTCCAGGTCTTACAAGTTAGCTGCCCAGATAGGTCACCAAGCTTAAAATGAAACAAAACAGAAATCAAGTCTAACTTAGCTGCTGCTTTTCATATTGTCTTGGCTTATCTTTGAGATCCTTCTTGAATACCTTTAATTATTTAAATGCTGTAATTTATTTTGAAATTAAATTATCATCTTTTTTCCTATTTCAGAAAGAGTTAATAAAGTTGCTGTGACAAAATTTATGGGACTAAAACAAATTGAATCACTGTTAAAGGAAGAAAGGAGGAAGAGTGCACTTGTTCCTACTCATGAGATCCAGGTCTACAGAGGATTTTATCTCTTTTTTCAGATCCAAGACAGGCGATCACATTATGACCAGCAAGCTGAGGTATTTTTCACTCCTTGTAAGAACCTAAGCTTTGTGAGAGTCTTGGTCCAGGCTGCATTCCAGCTCGTTGAATGATCCCATGTTTGTTAGAGAGGCTCCTGATTAAATTTCTTCACACTGAATGTCCGTGCGCTGGCATTTAAATTCTGCTTTGCTACAAATGCGCAGTGCATGACCATTTCCTTGGTTTTCATTGCTCTCATTCCTTTCCTGACAAGTAGCTTAAGAACTGCCAAGTACAAGCCCTTTCACATGCAGCTTTCCTTCTTCCATCCAGAGTTTAACTGAGATTTGGAGCACCAAAGAGTGCAGGAAATTCAACGCTGTATTTGGAGGCCATTGCAAATGCAAGAGCCACAGCTTCTGTCTGGGGAATAGACTGTGAGTGGGAGGTGAGGTACCTGCAGGTGGTTGGAATGAACGCTCCCCTCTTTCCCAGTGAGAATTTCCAACCTGTGTACATCACGTTTTGCCATCCCTGTGCTGGACCTTGCTGCGGGGTCTTGCTTTGTCTCAGTTCCTGCTGGTAGCAGGAACAGGTGACCGATACCCATTTCAGCTCCCCAAACACAGGAGGCAGTCGGTGCTGGCTCAGTGAAGGCTGTTTAGATCCTAGAAGAAACGTTCAGATTCCAGGGAAATGGGACCCACAGAAGAGGACATTAGTCTTGAACACTAGGGTGGAACCTGTGTTTAGGAAACATCCACAGAACATGCAGAAAGTGCAAATGAGAAAACTCTTACAGCAGCCACAGCATTCCAGATGTAGGGAGGCTACTGCCTGGGCCATCTTCTATAATCTGTATCTGTCAGCTATCCAGAATCAATAAAGGGAGCAAATATAATTAGTCTGAGGCATTTAAGAACAAAAATTTATATACCGATGCTTAGGAGCTGAGGGCCTGGCACTGTGCAAATTTTGCATTTTCTGTTTTTCGTCTTGCTGGGTGGAAGAGTAGGCAAAGGCTGTGGGAAAAGTACATGAAGAAGAACAGATAAGTAGCAAGAGGATGTGAATATTAAAAAACCCCAACCCAAACCAAACCACAACAACAAAAAACACCAAAAGAGAATGAAATAAAAGCAGGAATAAAGGCTGCAAGATATAAAAATACTTGGAGCGACAACTGTATCTCAGAAACAGTTTAATAGTGAAGGCAAATAATGCTTTCTACCCTAAAAGGAAACCTCTTTTCTAGTCTTAATCCAATTACATATTTTTTCCCTTTGTCTCACTGACCCTTTTATGAAGAAGAAATAGTTCATTTGTCTCAGCTGGTTCTAGGACACTTGATTGCAATATTGCTTCCAGCAAAATACTTTAAAATGTACTTAATTTGAAATGCAGCTGTAATGGGGTTACTCCTATGCTTATCATTAAGCATGCTGGGAAGTGCTTTGCCAAATTAGTCCCAATATTTGCACCTTCAGTGTTTCCATATCCTAATAAGAACTCAATCTTCTAACACGTAACACATTGAATTTACATGTTGTGTAAAATACAACTGCAGAGATTTGACAGTTTAGATTTTATTGTAAATAATGATAAGTAAATCAAACCCCTTTGGTGTCATTGATTCCTGCTGGTGAAAGATTCCTGCTGATTCCCATAGTTCACGCATACAGAAGAGAAGAATTAGATAAATGTTCCCTAGGAGAAGGGGGAGGATCTTATAAGCTGCAAAACAACGTATGTCTTTGTTCTATATCAATCATTTAATTTGTGATTATTCTGCAGTAGGCCTCTGCCCATGAAGAAGTAAATAAGAGCATCTGTGGAAGCCTTAAAAAGAGTCCTCACTGCATTAACTTTATGTGGCAATGTCACACCTGAGCTGAGCTTGTCTTCTGGGGAGCATTGGATAAGGTGTGAGCATAGTACAAAGCAAAAGAAGAACATCAGTGGAACCCCAGCTGTAAAATGCAAAAACTATACCGAGATTTTTATAGCTTTTTCTTGCTGTTTTTGGCTATTAAAAAGACAAATTTTTATGCTTAGTTTTTCTGTACGCTACAGTTTGGCATTGACTGGCAGTTACTTTATTTCTCTATTAGCTTTCAACAAGGTCCTGTAAAGAAATTCTGTGGGGTTTTTGGATAGAATTGTAATGATGAGGTAGGCAATTATAAGCTAAAATTAGTCATCCATCTCTGTTGGAATTTTCAACGTCTAAAGTTATTATGAGGAGACCCTTAGTCCAGTGATACAACTCAAGAGCCTCTTTATTTTTCTCTTGTGTTTATTCTTGTCTGTATTCTTCTCTTGGGTTCTGTTTTCACATGCACGTGGTGCCTTTGCTCGGGACCCGAGCTCATGTTTTACTTTGAAAAGCAGATCACAATTTGAAAATCAGTTCTCTCCACATAGCAGTTAAGGTGGCATTGGGCACAATATGAAATGGGAGAACCATGGGAAAGAAAAATTCTTTTTTGTCTGTGAAAAAATCCTAACCAAGACAAAAAACTGTTGCAATTGAGCTGAGAATCCATTTCCTGAATTGGGCTATCCATGTTACTGTGGCCTCTGCCTCCATCTTCCTTCCTTCCTTGTCCTCTTTCTGTTAAGACATTTGTAATAGTTCTTGTTCATTCATTTCTAGTTCTTGAGGTCTGAATTTGCATTTTTGTCTGTACAATATCCAGAGCCTGATTAATTCACAAAATGAGTCCCACAGAGTGTAGGAAACTCAGCTGGCAAGGCTTTAAAAACTTCAGCAAGAAGATGAGGGCTTTGGTGATCACTTACTTATTTTGAGCATTTGGAATCCAGAATGGGCCCATTAGGAGTGTGAATCTCGCGGGTCTGTTTGCTGCACAGGGTCACGGGGAAGTGCCTTTGCAAGGAATTTAAACGAAGGATAAGGTAGGAGCTGTGTCTTACTGGCTTGGCTTTCCAGAGGCTCAGTGGTGTTTGTCCGAGGGGCTGGTGCAGGTTTGCGGTTGAGCTGCAGCCAGGAGTGGATCTGTGGGCGCGGCGATGCCCTTCCTGCGCAGGAAGGCTCTGGGAGGGTCTGCGTTCACACTTAGGCACAGACTGGTGAAACTCTTGCTGTACAGAAAAACTCTCTGGACTGCTGGGTGCTGTACTGAGGGATCCCATGCTCGCCAGGAACAACATTTCCTTTGGGAAGTCTGGCAGGTGGCTGCTGTCCTCCCTTGCAGAATGCAATGGGAGCTGCTGCCTTGGTGATCCTGGTGGGATACAGCACAATTCCCCATGTAAAAAGTGGTTTTTTTGACATTAAAGATCTGTGCCTGAGCCCCAAATTCCCTCCTTGCTGACACATACCCTGCATTTCTGGTGATTGCAACATTAATATGCAAACCATGTAGGTTGTGATAAATAGTTCCACAGCTCTTTACTAGCAGAAATATTTAATGTCAGAGGAAGGTCCTAACTGTGAGTATTCTTTTAGAAATACTGCCCATAATTCTACTGCAACCTTCTTGGTTTGTGTATGTAAAACACAGACTCCTATTGTTTGTTAGCTACAAATACCATGTTATGTATATTCTTACTCCACTGAAAAATCACAACTCTTATAGATTCCAGAGAGACCCATTTTGGAAGAAACAATAACATTTAAATTGTACCTTCACTTAAAAAGTGTTACATTGTGAATGACCTGTATTTTTTTTCTGTTTTAATTGGGAAACTTTTGTAGCAGAAAGTTGTAAAGTACCAGGATTCCAAAATAACCATAAAATGTATAAAAATGTCTGGAAGCACGTTGTCAATGAATCAAATGCTGTAATCAAACCTTTTTGCACCCTTGTGCAGTGTCTAAGTTTAAATTAGAAATAGTCAAGCAGCTAGTTTTCCCCCTTCCTCATTTTTATGTTCATCAAACATCAACAATGAGGAATAAACTCTTCTTTGGATGGCTTTGGTCACAGGCTGGATGTTGACACACCTCCTGACACCATGGGCTGCTGTATCCTGGTGCTGGGACACGACTGAAGCGGGGGAAGCTGGAGTGAGCTGTGTAGTGCAGGTCCACACGCTACCTCTTCCTTCGGGTTTGTCTCTGCACAGCTGCCTTCATCAGCCAACCAAAACATTTTTAGGCTTCAATTTCAGTAATGTCTGTAAATGCTGTAGAATTGACTTTCTCAGTTTTTCACTGAAGTGCATGTTGGAGTGGTTTTAATAGGTTATTTGCAGCTGTTAGTTTTTGCTGCACTTCAGAAAACACAGCTGTGGTTTAGAGATCTTCAGATAGGTATTGAAGCCTTGCTTCAGATACCCATTTGAAACACCCCTGATATTCCTGCTTTTATCTGTTTGGGGCTTTTTTTTCCCAAAAATGATGTCTTACAGATATGGAGTAACAAGCCAGGAAAAACATTTACAGCTATTTAGTGTGACATATTGCAATTTTTTTCACTATTAATTCATTGATTCATGGATGTCTACAAAATAAGTGACCTGACATTGCTCAAATTCAGCATAGGGTGACCTCAGTGCTTCTGAGGTTAGAAATGACGAAAATTAAAGTTAACATTTTCAAAGGGAAGAAGAGAAGCAATTGAAGAGGATGAAACAAAGCAGCTTTCATGTATTTTATTTACAATGTCAGTATTCCAAAACATTTGTGTGCATCAAGTAGCCTAAGAAATTTTGAGATCAACTGTTCTGAATGGAACACTTTTTACAGAATGGAACAGGAGGAAATTAAGTTCAGGGTTTGTTTTTTTTATTTCAGGTTTTGAGGATTCAAGACAGGGGGAAGAAATTGTTTTCCTGCAACAACCATTTGATTTTGAGATTTAACTTACATTTCATCCAGAGCTAATTAAGGTTAACTCTGGTGGTAACCAGTAGTTTCTGCATGAACAAGCAGAGAAAAAGCAGACATTAGGAATAAAACTGTCCATGTGGATCTATTGGGATTTGTAGCCCCAACTCCTCTTCAGCTGGTTTGATAAAGAGTAAGTAGCCAATGTTTTATGATCGAGCGAATGCAATTAGATTCCTTTTCTGTTTGTTTTCACTTAATTGATGTAATAAAATACCTGCACTTACAGACAACAGAAGGCGCTGTGATGACCGGATGCCATCAGGTCTGGTCCAGAACCCACATGGTGCTGGTTTAAAAGGTGGCCTCTAAGGCTGCCTCCAGGAACTCCTTGCTCCTGGGAATCTTTTCTTTATTATTTGCATGGTTTTTACTAACAGAAGTCATTAAAAAAATAATTGAGGTCAGAAACCAGAGGGTTGTATGTTTTTTGAAAGAAAAATAAAACTGCAAACCCTAAACAAAACTTAACAGGCATAGAGGAGGATAAGGAAGATAATTTCTGCAGAGTGGAATCGAAGATGTTCTGATGTTTATTACTATTGGATCTTGGTTTTCACTATGGTAAATATGATCTCTTTCCTTTATTTGATTTGAATCAGAGAATTTTGGAAAAGCTTGTGTACTTTCACTGTAGTTAGTTATGTGTTTGTCCAAGGCAAGGGGTGTGAACAATTCTGCTCACGAAAGGACTTGAAGTTTTTAAAACATACATTTATTTTGGAAGCATGGTGTCATTGAAAAGCAATGCACCAGTACCACATAGGTGGCCTTCCTATTTTTAAATGAACTTCTAATTAATAGAGAAACTTCTCTTCAGGTGATTTTGGGTTCTTCCACCTGCATACTTACCCAAGTATTCATTTAGGCATTCTTATTATTGCTTACTGAAAGCTTGGCTTGCCAGCAGCTGAGGTGGTATGGCCCACTGTATAACCCTGCATGGGAATAATAATTAGAAAAAACTTTTAAAATGGAATAACAGAAATAAGAAACAAATA
Source organism: Pomatostomus ruficeps (assembly GCA_013400735.1). Taxonomy (NCBI): domain Eukaryota; kingdom Metazoa; phylum Chordata; class Aves; order Passeriformes; family Timaliidae; genus Pomatostomus; species Pomatostomus ruficeps. The sequence goes on along the minus strand of VYZT01028082.1, from coordinate 287,081 downwards.
TACAAAAGCTCAGTGGGGAAGAACATAGGAAGATCCTTTCATAATGTAGGAAAAACTTTCCGAAGGAACAAAGTTAACTTGGTTAAAAATCAGTTGCTCTAATATGAGAAATGCAATCTAAGCTTAATTCTCACCAAAGATTTTTTAAGCACTTGGCAAGGAAATATGGATTTTTTTCAGGCATTCTCTTTCAATTTTATGTGCAAATGACATTTGGCAGGAATAACCAAAATAAAACCTTTCTCAGTTGTTTCTGTTTGTTATTTTGGTTGCTTGTCAACAGCTTTTGGTTCTCTCTTTTGGCTTTTCTTGAGTACTTTTTTATGACATGTTAACTCCTTAGTTGTCTCCAATAGCTTCCCTCACTTATGGGAATGTAAATCTCATTGCAAGTGCATTAATTAATAAAATGTGAAGCTTTAAGAAAAAAAAAAGTGGTTTTGATCAGATTCCCGTTTGATATAAATGAAAAAATTCATATTTATTCTACAAAAACCCAGTCCATAGGCACCCAATATTAAGCATTTCTACTGGCTCGGGGGGAAAGGGTGTGTGTGTGTATTTTTTTATTCCAGGGAAGGTATCTAAAATAATATGCCACACAGAAACTTTAAAATTCAGATATGATTTGTATGATTTGCATGTAGAAAGAGGCTGAATAGAGCTGCAGAAGAATCGTATTTTGAAGTGAGATCCAGACAGGGTTAATAGCAAAGAGCTATCCACCCCACAACACAGATTTTCAGGGAATGTGGCAGCTGAAACTGTGATATTCCTAAATCAGTGAAATTCTTGTAGTTACTGATGAGTCCAGGATTTCATCCATTCTCTAAACTGATTAAAACCACTAAAATTCCCTATCAAACAAACATGTAGAAAAAGTGGCTGTTTGTTGTATTTTCCTTCCCCCACGGCGGTTTCTCTTGCTCAGAAAGATGAGAGCTCACAGGTGCAGAGTCAGGGCACAAACAGCGACGTTCAATCCTGCAGGAGATGAGTCGGTACACAGGGCACTGCCTGATTAGAAAATGTTTTGTTTTCTGTGTGTGGGTGATGGCTGTTCGACAGCTCAGAAAAAACCCCGTGATGCTAGTTCTGAAGGAGGGATAGGAGAAACTTTCAGAAAGTTTTGTTTCAGATTGGATGAAACTTGAGAAGATAAATGACTTCTTCATTTTATACATGAATAAAACCAGGCATTGATTGGTTGTTATTTGATTGAAGTTGTACAGTGAGCTAGTAATGAAACTCGATGTCTAATGTGGTGAAATATGACTATGACCATATTTTTCTATCAATATAAATTCCCATGAAAAAGTAGGAGCACCCCACAAGCTTTTTAATACCTTCTTGTAGAAAATCAATGAAAACTAAAATGGGTGATCCATTACAGAGTGATCACAGAAATCATCTGGGCCAAGACTGCCCATGAACCCCCAGAGCTGTAGTGTGGGGAGGGAATGAACCAGGTGTTTACACACCCCAGACCAGCACACTGCTCTCTAGACCTCTTTTTTTCTTTCCTGGTTCCTATTCTGTCTCCTACTAAATCAGCGTGAAAACTCCGGTTTGCTGTTATCAGACCTGTGCTGAGTCTCTTTTGAAGTCTGACTTGCCCACAGTTTTGAAAGACGATTGCCTTTTGCTCTGGTGGTGGTTGTCCATTGTAACAAAGCTCTAAATACCTGTTTGGCCAACAGATATTGGGCCCAACCCAACCAGAAGATATTTTAAAAATGCATTTTAAATGCGTATAGCATTATTCTTTAAAAAACTTTTTATTTTGCTTCCATGGCCTAATTTGAGTAACATTACTTAATATTTACCTTTTCCTTTACTCTAAGCCAATTAAGAACTATGATTGAATATCATGAAATTATAAAAGCTTCCTGGGTGAGGATTAGCAAGAGTAGCCCAGCCTGCCTCCACCTCAGAGAGCATGAAAAACCTGGGTTTTCCTTGTCATCAGTGACTTAGAAAATCAAGAGGAAACTGAAGCCAGAATTTTGGCAGACAGAGTCTAGACAGGTCTCAGGTATCAATAGAAAGATGAGATAAATATTAGAGAAATATTATTCATCCTAAACCAAGTTCCAGTTGCAGCTGTTGGAAGTAGTGATTTTATTCAGAGGCTTGTGGAAGAGTTGTGTGGTGAAGATATGATTCATTTACCTAGGAACCCCAAGTGCCAGGTAGTTTATTACCTTCCACAGGGAGTTACGTCCAGAGGTAGTAAATTTTTCATTTAAGCTTCCTTTGTTGGCTAGAATCCCTTTGATTTCTTTCTTTAATTAAATCATACAAATCTTCTGGCTGTGTTTCCTTTGTTCTATTTAACCACTCTCAATCTTTTAATGTTGATGAGCAGAGAACAAATAAATGTCTGAAAAATATACCTTGGCTGCAGAGCCAGCTGCAGTAAATCCTGTGACAGAAATACCGAGTTGTACTCTGAAGGATATTTATTGCATTTAGCCACCCTAGAAGACAGCTCTGAAAACTCTAATCTCCTAAGAATCCTAGATTAGATACAGTAATATGATCGGAGAGAGAGAGAAAGCATCCAGGAATGGATTTTCTTCTGTATTTTGGACCTTTGGTAAGCAATCTCTCTGGCAGCTACTGCACTTTAAATGTGCCAGCAGTATTTCTGTAATTACAGTCTTTGGCTGCAAGGGTTATCTCCTGTTCTATCTGGTGTTGTTATCTGTTAATAAGAGAGCCTGTGTCCATTATTCTGATTGTTTCAGCAATGCAACGTTTCTTTTTAATGCTGCTTCTCTTCTTACTTACACCAAATTTCTGTTCATTTTAGCAGGAACAAGGAAAAAGATAGTTAACCTCACTGAACTAAAGAGACTTCTAATTAGTTAATTATAATTAAAAATAAAAATCTGTATTTGGCATTGAATGGAGGACATAACTAACTTAAATAACAAGGGCTTCTCTGGTTATGTATCACCAGTCAGTGATGCATATTTTATGTGAATAAAATGTCTATCAGGACACAGATGATAAAATTCTGAAATTTGCACTTTGAATGAGTTTGTAGAAGCTTTGACATTTATTTTGGCAGAAAGCAGTTACTAAGAGTCAAGTTTTAAATCAATATATGTTCTCATGAAATGTTTTCAAGCAGTTAAAGGCATTTTGAATGAATCTTCAATGAAAACTCAGTGTGCTTTTCATATCTAGCTCAAAAAAAATTTTTATATTCCCAAATTACATTTTCTCTAATAATCTGGGAACCTAGAATCTGAGTGAAGAGCTGACCATTGAGCTAAGCAAGAAGTTGTTCAATGGCTGCAGTTATGTCTGCTGTCTGGATTGTGGTTTCTATCCTGTGATTCACCTGTCACAGCTGCTGCTGGTTTCCTGCAAGGAATGTGCTTTGGCGTGGAGCTTGCTCTTTAGAAGACCATAAGCAGCTCAATGATGTGTAAGAACAATATGACAGTTGTGATACAGTGCTTTGTAATTAGATATTGGTTCAATTTTCAGTTCAATTCAAGCAGTACTCTACCCTCCACAAATCTTGTAGAAATGCATGAGCTGTTAAATGGCAGCTCGCTTTACTGACAGTCAGGTGGAGTTCAGGAGCTCAGGTTGGGTCTGTATTGCTGTAACTGGTAACTCTTTAGGATTTGACATCTTGTTGTAGTCGACCAACCCCATGAAAAGTTACGGTGGCGGGAAGGGGACTGAACACTTTCCTCTTGTGAACTACTCATTTTCTCATAGGTGGCAGAATTAGGGTTAGAATGAGGATTCAATAAATGAAATCTAGCTCAGTCTTGCCGTGAGAGAATGTTTGGGTTGTCTTTAACCCTTTCTACAATATGAGGGGCATGACCTTTATTTTGTTCCAGGTATACCTGTTAGGGTGTGTGAGATGCTCAGGTCCAATGCTAATGATTACCTGAGCACATTTAAGTAATACGATAAAACGAATTTCTGCTTCAGCGCTGCGATTCTGACACATCATTATCAGATTTGCTGAATATCTAAAGCCATCATCTCTGGCATCTCATAACGGAGCTCTGTTTATTCACTTCACGTATGCTATTCCTGTACTTCACATGTACCAAATCAAAAATAGTGAAAGAATGCTTAATGCCTAGCCTGGGAACACCAATAGGCAAGTTTTCAGCTTACTGGTCTCAAGTACTGACAAACAATTTAATCTTGTAGGGACAGTTTTCCAGCTTTAAAATGAGTATCAGTGTTCCATCCCCTTCCTCTTATCTTTTATTTCTTATATATCTGGCATCAGTTTGACAGTCTTTGATGCCTGAGGAGGTCTCCAAGCACCACTCCTATGCAAGGGATGACTCCTGCTTTCTAAAGCCTGTTTTCTGTGGGTTGAAGGGTTGGCAGACAGCACTTAGTGCAAGTCAGAAAGGATCAGAGAGGAAGGCAGTGGTGGATTTGAGTCAGAAGTTTGTAGCAGGTGTCACTGGTATGGCAAACCCTTCTCCCCTTTTCCTTCCCTGTACCAGGACTTGTAACAGGCAGAGTTACAACCAAGCCATGACCTTCTACAGTGCTGCTCACCAGGGCGAGCATGAAGTCAGGACAGTGAGTTGAAATAATTAACTCTCACAGCTGAGACAGATGAGCTAATTGTCATAGGAGATAGAAAAATGTCCAGGTGAAATATAAAGCTCTTCGTTTTTTGTCATGGAAAACCAGCTTTGCTATCAATTCTGTTTGAGAGAGTAAGTGAATTGAAATCCAGCTGATGTCGTAGGCCTGTACTAAATTCATAAATGAAGAGGAAAAAAGCTATCCTGTGTTATGTAAAGCACACGTGACATCTTTGCTGTCACTGCTGGTTGTGAAGATGTTGAGGAAAAGCAAAGTTCCTTGACATCATTGTCTTGTAGAGTCAAAGGATTACGTGAGCTCAGAGAAGTTTACCTTAAGAATTCTGCAAAGGAATCTATCGAGGAAAGCAAAACCTGGAAGTATTACAGTCTAAATTCCAGAAAATTCCTTACATGCAAGGAAACCTCCGTGTTCCCTGGCTCTGCTCTCTGCTGCATGAATAGCGTTGAATTGCTTTTATAGACACTGTACCACTGCACATCTGGGACTGTAGGTTTGAATAATGTTGTAAATAATAGCTTCAGAATTGTTATCAATCATCTATGGACTGCTCTGGAAGCTGTATACACAGAAATGTAAATGCATATAAGAAACGAGAGCCAATTTAGGTCTATTCATTTACCAAGGTTTCTGGTGAGAGGCTGAGCTGGGGGTAGTTTAAGGCTTAAGATATCTATAGTGGTTTGTAATTTCCATTTTCATTCTGTTACATTCTACTTGTTGGGCCATTTTGTCTGCACCTCTATAATGCAAAGCGTTTTGATTTCAGCTTTTCACTGGAAAAAATGCAGGTTTTTCCTGATAAAAATTTCAAAGCAGAAGTTTCAAGAAGCTTCTGAGGTTTTTACTTATGCCTTAATTGCCTCATCTGTAACACAAAGGTCAAAATAATACTTGGTGAGCTGCTTTGAGGACTATGTGTGAAAAGATATTTAAATTCTGATTGTTAGTAGTGTTTGGGAAATTATGCTCTCATTCAACACTTTCACAATGAATTTCCTTTCATTGTTGGTTTAAGTCTACTTATTGACAACAATCTTAATTGGTCTTAAATTAATTCTCTCCCCTGGTTATGAGATGGAAGAAAAGCCTAAGGATTATAAATTTTAGATTTCTATCTTTATTTGCATCTGAAATTGTAATGAAGTAAAGGATTCAGAGATGCTTGTCATGTTTGATAAAACTACATGAGAATTTGTTTCTCCTTCCAAGACAGTCTACTGCTTTTGTTATGTATATACCCAAATGCCCTCAAAACAAACAGTTTTCAAGACTAATGTCTGAGATTAAACAATTCCCAATGGCTTCCCTTCACTAATGAGAATAAAAGGTGGTGCTGCAGAGACAGCCCAGTGGAGAGCAGGCAGCCTCCACAATAAATGTATTCAAACAAATTTGCTTTGTAGTACAATGAGTGAGAAACCACCCACCCAGCTACTGCTGCTCAGATAAGAGCAGCAGCGTTTTAGAAGTGCTTTTACCAGAAGTGCAGACCCTTGTGTATTTGTGCCCTTGTTTTCCTCTGCATCAGTCAAAAAAATTTCTAGAAGGGATTAAATGGATCGTGAGTTCCATACATTTGATTGTGTGAAGTCCTTCGGGTCACCTCTAGGGATAAAGAGGTGGGGTACACACAGAATAAAAGTGAGCAATGTAAATGGCATTCCGGCCTGAAGCAGCGTGAAGTCATCCTTGGTGGGGAGAACTACCTGCAGGGGGATTCCATCCTCGGTGGATCCTCCCTGCAGAGGGATTCTCAGCTGCTCAGCAATTGCACGCGGCTTTTCCAGACTGGCTTTAAAAACTTGAAAGAGCAAGAAGATTAACAGAACACGAGAAAACTTATTTGTTAGAGCTGCATATTTAAATGATGATAGAACCTTTACAAAACCAATCAAAGCCGAGTTGTGCAGAAAAAAAATTGAGGTAATTCATTTATGATTCAGTTTAATGATGGAATTGCTGCTCTGTGCAGTTTCTAAAAGGAGAACATCATTACTGCTGAACAAGCACGGGCTGATTTTAAGGCAAGTTGCTGGAAACAAAATTTGTTCTAAATTAGTGAGTAGTTTGCAACATCTTTAAGGTAAAGAAAATATATTCAGCCTGTTTATCTGCAGCACTGTGGTATTTCAGATGCAGACTTGTGAAGTTTACTTCAGTAGTCCCAAACTCACCTTTTATAATATGGATTATGTTCTTCCTCCAAACCGTGCTGCTGTACTTCCCACTATGCTGTTCTGTTTTCATGATGAGTCTGAAAGGAATTTGGAAAAATCCTAATTTGAAAAGTGTGTGTTCAGAAAACACGAAGGATATTCCTGTGTCTCCAGTGTTTCAGTTATTTTTCAGTGAATATTTATGCAAACTGTAAAGGTTTTTTGCAAATTAAAGAGTAGAAGTAGTGAGTGAGATTTTGCATCTCTTGTCATGATTAGGAAATATAATTAAGCAATGTGCTGTAAATGCAGTGAAAGGTGGGAATGCAAATGAGGTTCTTTAATTAAACAGTGTGCTATTTGATTCCAAATTTGATTTAGGAAAGCACTTCAATGTAGGCTTTGGTCCTGCTGATTTTGAATGTTATCTTCTGCACTTTTAAGACTTTTGTGTTCAGTAGCACTTTACCCTGTTGAGGGCAAAAGGACTGAGACCATGATCAGACTGCATTTTGAACAGTATTGGCTGTTTCTACAGTTAATTTTTAAAAAGTCCATTTCGGATTTTCAAATAGAAGAATTTAAAAAAGCAGTTATTTCTATAGGCTGAAATAGACTCTGCCACTAGAGGGAAGTATTTCAGCCTAATTATCAGTTTTGGGACGGTTGTGCTCTTCTGAGGGGTCTGAAACAACCTCTGTGCAGGTTTTGCCCGCTCTGAAATGCCCTTTTCCGAGGTGCACGGGCACCCGGGAGAGGGTGAAGAAAGAAGATCACAGGATATCCAGAATCACAGAATAGATGTCACTTTGGAAAGGTTTTTAGCAGGTACCCCAGGAAGCCCTGCGAGGGCTGTGAAGGTGATGGTGCGTTCAGGATCCGGAGGCAGCGGCGAGCCCGGGCTGCCCCGCTGACGGGAGCCCTTCCCTCCCTGGGAGGCACCCCCAGAGCATCCAGGCCGTTTGCCACGAGCTGATGCTCTTCAGCACCGAGCCCCGGGGCTGATGCAGCCGCTTCACTGACAGGGATCCACTTCCGAGGTGATTTTAGCATTAGTAACATGAATATGTTCTTGGATCGGGTCTTGGATCCTACATCATGTCTGAGGCTATAAAGGTAAAAATACTGCTTGTGTGTGGCTTTATTTGAGATAAATGTCTTCCAGAAAACAAAGTCTGGAGAAGGATTGATCAAGAAAATAAGCTGTGTTTACATCAAATAAAGCTGAAAATCAATTCTGTTTGCATTCAGTATTGTTAATGGAAATATACATCATTTTATTAGTCAAATGGCAAAATTAATTACAGAGATGATTTTCTCTCTGGGGCTGCTTAATGACTATTACACTGCTAACACTTAATCCTAATGGAAAGATCAGACTGAAAATTCATGGTCACTTGTAAATTTTTATAACCCAATTATTGTTTCCATGTGCCCAATGCAATGGCACTTGTTTCAGAAAACAAGCTTTGTGAATGCTGGAGTACAGTCCAACGCCGGAATTTTCCTGTGTCTTTGACCAGGGGACGCTCTGCCGAGGTGTTCTAGCCTTCCTGGGTGCTGGTGCTTGTTCCCGCATCCTGTCTGCTTCTGAGGGAACAGGGAGCACTGCACTGTGCAGATCAGACCACTGGAGGTTCAGCTGCAGGGCTGTATCTGATGAATCTGTGCCAGGGGCCTTCTCATATGTTAGAAACCGTGTGTGGCTGCTGCCCAAGCCACCATGGCTATTGCCACACAAATAATTGATTTATGTAGACATCTAATATGTTAGAGATCTGGCTGTAAAATGGAACTGAAGACCACTAAAATACTGTTAAAATCAAGCTGCTAACCTCACTTTAACTGATCTTGAAATGCAAACAGGCAGCTAATGGCAGAGAAGAGTGGAGAAGAAATGGAAGACTAATGCCATATTCCTTTCATCCTGATGTTAAATAGCCCTTGATGTGTCCTTCCAGTTTATTGAAATTGTGGTCACTTTTGCAGTTATGAAGGCTGGCATTTCTGGAATATCATAATTCAGCTGTGACACTGATGTGCTGCTAGCAAAAGTCTTGCAATAAGTAAAGTGCTTAGGATAATGTCTATCTCCTCTTTTCCAAATGAGGTGGGAGGATTTTTATGAATCTTTCAATATTTTGATCTAATTTCAATAGTGAATATATTATTTATTCCTTTAATGGGAAATGTAATGCATTGGGATGGCTATTTTACTAGGACATCTGCCAGGGAATGGCTGTAGCTTAATGTGCGTGAGCAGTAATGGCTGCAGCTTGTTGGGGACACTGTTAACAAATGTTCTACTTAGCAGAGATTTCCTTAACTAGTACCAAGAGATTTAGTAGTGATTAGTCAGACCTCAGAAGTTAAATGAGTCCATCAGAGAAGTGAGATTGTAAACTCATATGTACCATTATACTAAACAAACATGGAATGCAGCAAACCTTCTCATGCATTATTCACTATGGTATTTTATTTTCTGCAATCTTATCTAGGTTTCTCTTACCAATTTTTTAATATCCTTTTCAATTCCTTGGCTCCAAAAGCTTTAATCAAGTGAATAATTAGATGGTTGAAGGGATTAGGGCCAGGGCACATTATCTATTGCCATTATTTTAACAGTTTTAATGTTTTCAAGTATTTCCTATGTGAATATTTCAATTTTGGTGTTATGAGTGGAGAGATTCAACCCGGTGAATAAAATGGATTGTTACTGGCAAATCAGGCAACATGACTCTTTTTTATGTTTATGTTGAGCTCATAATTGTATTTTATGAAATATTTTCAGTCAGTGCAATTGTCATGCAGATTGAGGCTGTCTAGTGGAGTCTACCCCGAGTTTGTGTTGGTCTGTGTCACCACGTTTCCCTGCCACAGAAATGAGGGGATGAATCTGTGTCTGGGCAGCGGGAAGAAGGGAGAAGGATCTGTGGTTTTCGGGGGCAGTCAGTGCTGGAAAACATTTGCTGATCCTACATTAGAGATAAATCTTGAGAGGTTTTGGGTGTCTCATTTGCTACACTGATTGAATAAAGAATTTTTAATTAGCAGAGTTTCAGCTTGTGAGCATAAAGGTATATGAAGCGAAGCTGAAGCCTTTTAAGATACATTACATTATCTGCAGAACTGTGGTGGTCTCTTTTGTATGTGAAAGCAACAGGAAACTTGAAAAGCATGGATCAAATATGTATTGAAATATCCTGCTGGATATATCTGGTCTTGATTGATCTTGAAATTGTAACTCTTTCAAAGGATATAAAAGTTTATCAAATGAAATTACCATTTCATTTATCCCTAGCGGGGCTATTTTACATGACTGTGAGTAATTTCCTGCATTGTGAGGGTCTATGATTATGGCACGAGTAAAGGTGTGCTGTCTGTCATACTTTCTTTTCACAATGCTGTACTGCATAATAATTCCAATGTGTATAAAGGGATGTGTGAGGAGTGGGCAGTTTGGTCCAGCTGGCAGGCCTGGGCGACTGGCATCTGTCACACCCAGAGCCACACACACTGAAGGACGAAGAAACAGTGGAGGCTTTCAATTCTTGTTTTGGCTCAGTCTTCAGGAATGTGGATAGGATTGGGCTGCCAGGTCCCCTAGGCCAAGGATCTTGAGTGCAAGTCTTTCTATTTGTGGACATTGAAATTGTAAGGAACAAGCTCAGTATTCACAAGTCTGTGGAGCCTGATGGAGCTCATCCCAGAGCGCTGCAGGACCTAGCAGATGTCATGGCAGGACCCCTCCTCACCACCTGCCAAAGGCATTGGGAGTTTGTGGAGGTTCCTGCTGGCTGGAAGGTGGCCAGTGATATTCTAATTTACAAGAAGAGTGTGAGGAAAGGCCTAGGAAAGGACAGACCTGTTAGTCTCACCTCAGTTCCTGGGAAGATTCCAGAGGAGATTATACCTGCTGCTGTCAAAAGGCCTTTAACAAACAGCGAAATCATCAGGCACTGGCACTTGTTCCTCTTGGGGTGTCAATGCTGGGCCTGAATGTGAGATTCATCTTGTCCTGGAACAGACACAAGGGATGATATAGGAAAGGAGTTGAAGGAAAGGGGTATTTAAAAGGGTCCTTCCCTATGAGCTAGGCCTGGATTTTAATCTCCCTTTCAGATTGCTATTTGGGTTGAGCTTTGGGAACTGTAATTTTGGGCTGGCTTTATCAGTGGCTCAAAAGTCTGAAAAATCATAAGCACTGACCAAATTGAAGTGCTGAGGGTGAGTCCCCCTTGGCTGGGTAGTGACTGTCATTTGTGTTGTTCCTGTGGCATCTTGGGCTCTTCGGCCTCTGCACCCCAGGGGTGATTCTCAGCTCTCTGCAGCTCTGGGGTGTCGGCAGGGAGGGTACGGACAAAGCCCGAGGGTTTTGTTACCTGACAGCGTTTCCTCTCTTCTGGCAGGGAACAGGCTTGGCAACTCTCGACTGTCTTAAGATATGAAACGAGACTTTGCTTTTTCTTTCATTTTGTCTGTCTCTTGCCTTCAGTGAGACAGAAGAGGGAATGAGGCCTCTCTTAGAATGATGGATGTGGCTGTGGCTCTTATTCATGGTGTTATTACTTTTCTTATGATCTTAAATAGGATGATACCATACAAAGAAGCCAAAGATTAGAAGAATCATTAGCTTTCATTTGTAATTACAGTGCACTAGCTGGGTCTCACACATTGTGAGAGCTCTAGTTTGTAATAATGGTGTACCTATTAAGGAAGGAATGAGTCATAACTGAGGCTATCTTTTCTAAGAATTACTTGCCTGCAAATACATGACAGGACAGTATCCCTGCAGTGGCTTCCCAGCTGCTCGGCAGTGGGTATGTGCAAATGCCCTGTGCAGCCTGGAGCAATAGCAGCTGGTAGTGCAGTTCTTAAAAATATCACCAAAAAAACCCCAGAAAAATAATGAGAAAGCTTCTGAGAAAAAGGATAATGGAGGTCCAGTAGTATCACCCCTCCAGGATAATATAATAATGTATATAATACATTTCTGGAAATACTGCAGCTAAGATAAAATTTGATGCTGAATCCTGAACACATCAGAGTGTGAATTCAAAAACTTTCCTTATTTTAAACATCACTTGCTGTCTGATATTCTGCCTTCAACTTCAGGAAATCACAACCTCAGTGCCCAACTTTTATTCCTGTCTTTCATCTAAGTATATACTTTTAGAAAAATACTTAAGCAATGCTATTTTGCATTTAATAGTAATTTAATGTAATTTAGATTTTATATCAATCATAAAATATTATCTTTTTGGCTTTTTTTAAAATCAGTTTTCCACATGTTTGTTCATCAAGCAGCAGCCAAGCGAAGTTGTTACAGCACTGTGTGCAGGAAGGTGCCCTGTGGTCTTTCAGTAAATTAAATTGCTACACAATTAATGCTCACAGTCAACAAAAATCCAGTTCATCTAGCTGTGAATGTGCAGCATGGAGTTAAAGGTCAATTTTCCCCTGCAGTTCTCTGTGCTTTTCTTGAGGGGAAAGAAAAAAAATCAGAGTTCTATGAAATTATCTATAGAGCCAGGGAGCTACATAAGGAAATAAAGAGATTATTTTAATGAGTTATCATTTTTATGAGGTTAATGATTAGCAAGAATTGTAAATAATTCAAAAACTTCAATCAATGCTTTAAATAAATAGTAGAAAATTTCCCTAGGTATTTTTTTTTATGATCAGGGTAAATGGAAAAGATAATATATCTTAGAAAGTATTGATCAGGAAACACTTTGGTAGAAGTGTCTGAAGGGCTTCGTGTAGTGAGCAACACAGGCTGATGGGCATAATCTTCAGTTTATAAAGGCTAAACTCTAGGAGAGAAACAGATCCTGTTCATCAGGAAAAAAATTCCTTAAAAGATATCTAGAACTAGCAGTCTGAAATTTCATCCAAAATTCTTCCTAAGGGGTAGTTACATTAAAACTTCTCCCAGAACAGTGATAGCACCAGACAGAACATATTTTTAATGTGTTTTTAAACATATTAAAAATGTGTTTTTAATGTTTTTAAACACATTTTAAATGTGTTTTTAAATACAGTAAAAATTATATGCACAGGAAGTCCTGGTTTAGACAATAAAACAGATACAGTACTTATGTGAAGTGCTTTCTTGTTAGGAGGTATTTTGATCTCTTGCTGAAAAAAGCTGCTGTAACAAGAAAGATAACAGGCTTCTTTGCTTTTTATACTTCAGCTGACTTAATTAAATTTCTTTCACTATGCATATGTAAATATAAACAAAACCTGGAGGATTTAGTGCATTTGATAGGGAAAAAAAGAAAAGGAGGTGCCAGTTTCATTTTACTTTGGGTTTTATGAATGCAAAGTCATCTAAATATTTGTCTGGTCCAATATCTTTCCTCTGACAGGGACCAGTAGTAGGCATAAGAATAAAGTTAAGATACATTGATGTTAGCTTGGGTGAACGTTCTCTGCCAGCCAGAGACAGAATTTAAAGAGTTTCAAGTGCACAGACAACTCATAAAGATACTCATCTCTGAATAGTTTTCGCCCATTTTGGAATGGGAAGCAAAATATTGTGGCTGTCAACTTTTTCTTTTTGTTTTTTTTTTTTGCTACGACAAGTGAGATACTATTTTTTTTTCACTTTTCCCCTTCTCCTCAAATTGTGCAAATGGGTTTGATTGTCATGATGACATGCAAAAAAGCCCTTTTACCCAAGTGTTACGAGTTGTTTTGAGGAAGGACTAAAAGGTTTATGAAAAAGGTGCCTCAAATCACACTGACTTCTTTTTCCTGAAAGTTCAGAGTTCTAAATTAAAACGCCCACTTCTTGATGTAAGTTACTCTCCTGAAGTGTTTTGTTCAAGCCTCCCAGATTCGTAGTTCTGATGTGACAAGAATTCCCAGTGATGACTGAAAAAGGAGTCTTTGTTTCCCGTTCCAACTAGTATGTTAGTGCTAGGAAAGTGGGTCACTGTGGGGTTTTGTTTTGCTTCACTCTCAGTGAAAGGTGTTCTCCAGATGCTGCTGGGAGCACTCACAGGCAGTACTTGCATTCGTCCTAGGAATGCTGGCACATCATGTTCTCGGGAAACAGTCTGACCCTCTGGAAGCCTGGTGAGAAAATCCAATCTGTTCTTCCAAAACAAGGGATGTCACAGTCTCTGCCAGTGCTGCTGCATCTCCTCCAGCAGTAATTAGATCATTTGTCTCATCCAGAGCTCAGCCTATTGCACTTCATACAGGAGTTGTGCTGAGTCCCACAGCTTGTGTTTGAATGGAGCTTACAAAGTGTAAACATTGCAGGGATGGCAGGATCCTTGTTCTGGGCTTTCTCCTCAGCCTTAAACGTTTCTATTCCTTCATGAACTTTCAGCCTTTTCAAACCTGCAGGGTACAATCAGGAGGGAGTGAATGGCTGCAAGGAAGCGTGAGCTGCATCCTGAGCCTTGTCCTTTGTACGCTGGAGGTGTGTGATGTCCTTTGCAGCCAGGAGTGAGCTCCCCCTGCCCCAGGCTTCCCAAGGCACTGTGGGGCCACAGCTGGGGCTGAGCTGAGCCCGGACACGTCAAGGCTGGAGAAGGGAGTGGCTGCCAGGCTGCGAGCTGTCCCCCCAGGACGCGCAGGTGGCTTCCAGCTCAGTCCTGTGGCACAGCCAGCTCATCCCTGCGTGTGGCAAAGGCTTGGATCTCCACAAACACTCCCTCGTCCCCTCATGCTCTGAGCCAGGGGTACAGATGTAGCCACATAAAGGAGCAGGCTTGAATTTTCCAGGCTGGTATCCGTGTTTGCCAGAAGTGCATTGAGACTGAGCAATGATTGCGATTAAAGATCTATTAAATCTTTAAACTTTTATATTAAAACTTAGCATTGTGCTGACTAGCTCATTTATGTTGTCTTTCTGAGAATAAATCTGCTTTTCGATTTACTGGGTGAATATCAGTAGCTGGCTGCTTTGAAGAACACACAGTGAAAAGGGTATTGCACAAAAATTGCTGAGTGCTTTCTAATATCTGAGAAATTTGAAATAGATAGAAGATCTGTAAAAAGTACACAAATGCAGTGAATAAGTTATTGTAATTAAAACAAGAGCAAATAATGACTAAAGACCAAGGTCAGTCAGGATTTACGAAATTTCCTGACTAAGACAAGCTGCAAAGAAACTTAAAAGCAGAGCAAGCTGGAATAGAGTTACATTGTGAGTAATGAGCTGAGTGAGTGATGTAAGACAGCAGAGGTTCATTTTGAATTGATTTAACAGGATGTATTCATCCTGACCTTCTTGAACCATAAATGTCGTGTGATGCTTTGCTCGATAGAGCATTTTTCTAGTTATCTAACCTGCTTTTTTTCATCAGCTGCTCTTACACAATGTAGGAAAAAATGGAGGTGATAGAGAAGCTAATAGAATCATCAACTTCTTTAGTTTGTGAAGGCTAAACCAACATGGAAATGGTTGTTAAGAGAATTTCAGAGTATCTTTCTGTCTTTTTAACGTAATGTTTTCCCTTTGAAGTTATTTCATAGTTCCATAAGGAAGATTTCATGGCCAGATGTCCTTCTCTGTGCCAGATTATCTACTGCAATTAGGAGGGAGGCAGCCTAGTTTTGTTGTAAATGTTTGATATGTTCCAACAGCAGTCTCCATTTGCACGGTCAGACCTGGCTTTCATTTAAACAGCCTCTTGCCAAAGATATTAAAGAATATTCAGCTCAGCTCTCTGTTTTATTTTCCATTCCTGAGCAGGGAATGCCTCTTACAATGGCTTTTTGAGAGCTCCTTTGCACTGGCCCAAATGTTTATTGGAACAATTTCCAATGTGTAGCTGTATAAATGAGAAGGTTTTTTTTTAAAAAAAGTACCAATCTGAAAAAGCTGTTTCCACCATGGAATAGAAACGTGCCAACCTCTAACCATGTGACTGGTTTGGTATAAGAAAATTGCAGCATATAAGAAGCTTCCAGCCTCCTTCCTTCTTCTCCTAGACCAGTTCTTGCTGTGCTTTCTGGTTTTGAAGCATCAGTTCATAACGTGAAGCATCAAACTCTCCTCCCCATCACACCTGAGTTTTGCCAGGAACTGGGCATTCAGTAACTACAAGTATCGAGAAATGATAAATGCGTGAAAGTTCATGTCAGCACTCAGAGAAAAGGAGAAATACTTGCCATCCCTGCTTGAGAGAAGAACAACAGGAGCACAGAAATCGGGTTACGTCCTGCAGCTCCCTCCAAGAGCTGCCGTGGAGGTTCCAGGCAGACTTCGCTTGCAGCATTTGCTCTGTGGCCACAGCCCGGCGGGGCAGCTTTCGAGTACAGCCTGGGAAGGTCGCTCTCGCTGTAGCAAATCCTCACCTACAGCCGGTGAAAAGATTCTGGTGCTTACATTAGCCCTGGGGGTGGAACAGTCACTGCTGTTCAATGCTTAATGAGTGGAGATGGAGACCAATTGCTGGGCGAATTAGCACCAGCCTCATCCAAGAGGAGTGAAAGAAAGGTCTGGGAGAAGAAGCATCTGCTGTTACCCTGCAGCCCTGGGATGGAAGATACAGAACACATAGAACAAAATATAATTTAGACGTTGAGCAGGAACATCATTGTCATTTAGCTACATTCAGTGAGAGTCAAAGAGTAAAGAAATCGTCCATATTTCTTTAAGGTGAAATGTTTTTCTTCCAATATGTGACTGGAAAGTTATTCAAGTATATTGCCTTATTGGCATATAATTCATGTGCTGACATTGTTTCTATTTTAAAGAAGTTAGTAAGCAAAAATCATTCTATAAATTGCTTTTTCCTGGTAACTTTTTTGGCATAACTTATTGAAAAAACTTGGATTAATGGTCCAAGAAATTGAAATCTAAATGTTCATATATGTTGATAAATGAGAACTATATTACCAAATTTTTTGAGGGGTTCCTAGGAGTATTCTTATTAACTCCAAATGCTAACATACATTAAATATTTATGATGCATTTAGTGCAGAGATCCACTCTTGATTCAGGAAATGATCGGAAGCCGAATCTGTCCTGCTTGTGCTTGAAACTTGATGGGTGAGGCAGGCAGCCGACGAGTAGGTAATTCTGAAGCACGACATTGTCTTTGGGGTGTGAAGGGAATATTTCCCCGGAAGAAACCGGGGTCAGCCAGCCTAAGGATAAGTTGGTTGCAAAGACTCTGTTTAATAGAATAAATTCTATGGACAATGAAGTCACAGTTCACAAAGTCATTGTGCAACACTGTGGTGTTGTGCTGGAGGTTTGAGGAGCTCCAGAGGAAGTAGTGGCAACTCTTGCGTTAAGCTGTGTTCCTCGTTTAACTGAAGCTAATTATGCAAATAACTTGTATCACTGTTCCTTGGTGCTAAGGAAGAACGGCAGTGCAATAGAAGAGATTCTAATCATTACATCTAATTACACTGGAATGA
This sequence comes from Pomatostomus ruficeps, assembly GCA_013400735.1. NCBI lineage: Eukaryota > Metazoa > Chordata > Aves > Passeriformes > Timaliidae > Pomatostomus > Pomatostomus ruficeps. Next base: position 269,922 of record VYZT01028082.1, on the reverse strand, counting down.
GAATTACTGGAAATCTTCAAGTGGCAATTATTCTTTTTATTATATTTAAGGCAATCAAAGCAAGAAATGCCGTGTTCATAGTTTAATACAAAAAGTCTGATGTAAGGAATATCTAAGAACCTTGAACCTGCTGAAAGCCTTAGTGCTCCACAGACAGACTGATCCTAAGGCTGTTTGGGATCTCTGAATTCTGGGGAAAGCATGAATTGCAGAGTTCCTACTCTGAGAACCACGGAGGAAATTCAGGCATAATCAAGGTTACCTTCTCTGTGGTTGTGGGATGACAATTTGCTCCAGGAAGGAAGACTGGCCCTACAAATTTGACTTACTCTGGCTCAGCCGGGGAATGAACACCGCTGCATGTTGCTGAGATGGGGCCTTGCTTTCCACCTCCAGGGAGAGAACTTCTGTCCTTTCCTGCCTTTGGGCCACTCTTTCACTTGATTGTTTCAGCCACAAGAAACTTAACCACATTCTTTTGTCAGATTGCACAGCAGTTCCTCTTAATTTAGTGCTAATTTGTATGCTCTGCAGTGCTTTGTTTTTGAGATTTAGAATTCTCAGTACTTTCGTGTTAATTTCCTATATAATAGGATTTTAATATATAGAAAGCAAATGATCTCTTTGGAATGTTTAAAGTCCTAATCTAGCTGTGTAAATCTCCCTTATGTAAGTATTTTCTACCGCTGATAGCTACTTCTAAAGCATTAACTTTTTTTGTGGCTTTCACGGGAGTCTTTATTTGGATCTGGTGTCTGCAGTAGATGTGAAGACCTTTGGATCTGTTACAATATACTGTACCAGGGCATGCTTATTAGCATGAATCTTTTTAGTCTGGAAGATGAGACTGTTGCTGGATGCAAAATATGGAAGTATGAAGCCGACTAGAGGTTTTACCAGCTGAGATATTTAGTCTCGTGAGGTTATGTTAGCACGGCCACCTCTTCTGAAGCTGTGAGAAGTATTGGTTGGAGGATTTCTTTTAATATCAGTGGAAGGAAGGTGACCAAATAAAAAACGAAAATCAATTTCAGTGTATCTTGATGTTACCAATATAATTTCAGCTTGATTAAAGTTAGTTTTTAGTAACTTTAAACCGAAATTTGTACTGATGCAGTAAACATTTTCTCTCATCCTTCCTGTCACTTTTTTTTCTCAGTCACAATCTCTCTGTGGACTCTGTATGTAGTTAGAACGGTGTATCATTATAATCATCGTTACTGCTGTCAGAATAGATACAAAATTGTAAGAACAGCAAGGCGTGGTAGAATAGGACTGTGCCTGTGTCTGAACAGAGTGCTGCTAACTTCTCTAGTGGAGCCTAAGTTTTTTCCATGGTGCTGGACCGATTGAGAGTCACCACTCAGTGGTACTGAACCCCAATGCAACACCGGGCAGAGAAAAGATGCCAACAAGGTAAAATACGGAGGTAAAATATTAAAATTGGAGACGAGAAGTTGTTAGGTTAAAGCATAGTGCAAATATGGTGACCATTAAAGCATTGTTTCTTCATATTTAATAGCCCATGGAACACCTTAAATGCTCTTTTAATTGCCCTTTGCATACTGAATAACTATCAAATAAATTTAAAGAAACTGCAAACAAACGACAAACATTTTTACACAAAGCTCGATCTCAACAATCCATTGATGGAGTATTTGGCTGAAACTCTTTACTTAAGCACTAAGCCCACTTTTGCCAAATCTAACATTAAAGAAGACTTTGTCTAATGATCTATGACCATTATGTCTTTGATGTACAGGCACGACAATGATGGTAGTGCAGGATTATGGCATCGCATTAAGCAGGGAAGACAGCCACTTTAATACCACGGTGTTAACCCACCCCAGTGATCTCTGCAGCAGCACAACTTATCTAACACATTAAGGACAAATTCAGGTTATTAAGCCTAATTAAATCTTTTAAAACAGGATTTAGCAGCATCCATCTAGAGATTACCAGTCTTGATTTAAATTTGTCTGGAGCCTGTGCAATGCCTGAGTCACTGAGAAGATCACTGTGCTCCCTGGTGGCCTTTGGCTCAGACTGGTCGGCAGACAGATGCTCACAGACACCAGCATCACAAATGGCAGAACACATATTTCTGCAGCCACCCTTTTATCTGACAGCTGTTCCATTAATGTATTTCTGAACCTGCAAGTCTGCTACCCAGTTAATGGCTCATAATGCAAATAGAGAATTGTTGGCTATTTCCTGCTAAGCAAAGCAATCCCTATATTTAACTCTTTATTTTGCATTTCTCAAATACAGTTCAGAGCCCAAAAAGGAGGATTCAGCATCTTCCCTTTATTCAGTGTTAAACATCCTGCCTACTGAAATGCGTACTTATAATCCCTCTGAGCTGTTTTAGAGATAATTGTTTTGGATCTATCTTAAATATTTGGGATGCTTTTTACTGTATCTTAATTTGTGCTGATGTTCAGTTGGTCAAAATTTCCTTCTATTTTAAATCAGTGTAAAAATTAGAATATATTATTTTTTTCCTATATTGATAACTGATAATGAAGGAAAGTGTGAAAAGGCTAAAGACAGCAAAATCCACACGAGTTTTGGTGTCAAACTGTTTCATGGGACAAAGAAACACAGAACATCCTGTCTGGCCTGATGTTTTTATTGTCTGTGAAATTTCCAGTGTGAGTTAATCTGTAATTCCCTGTTAGAATGTAGGCCACAGACATAATTTTTTGCCTAGAAAAACTGTATTTAAAAAAATTGTGGCCATTCCTTAGAAATTCCTGAATCATCTCAATAACTTTGGAAGAAGAAATACAGCAGTCCTCAAAGGAGCTGGAGTCCAGTGCAGACACAGTTCAGTTCACTCCTGCCTGCCTTTGCTCCTCTCTGAAGCTGTGACTCTGTCCCTTGAACTTCCCTCTGGCAGGGGAGGTTCTCTGCCAGGAAGAACTTCAGAAATTAAAATCACATCCCTGCAGAGATAACTCCATACAAAGCAGGAGAGCCCTGGGTTTGCTGGTACAGGACATAATGAATAGAAATACAGAAGACTTCTGGGGGTCGTTGTAATTTGCTGTTTATATGAACTGGAATTTAATCACTAATGAATGGAAGTGTGGGGTTTGAAGGCAAAAGGTCCAATGGCTGCCCCAGTTTTCCTCTCGGAGAGCTTTTCCCTTTGTGTCTTGCATTTGGATATAACCGGAAGTGTACCAGCCTGCAGAGCCTGCAGAGGAGGACCGTGCATGGATATTCCCTTCGCAGGGAAGGACTATGGTGTTTTTGAGGGATTTGAAATGAAATATCAAAAAACCCCAAAACATCAAAATGAAACTTTCACATTCTCATATTACCACCCCCTTGTTTCTAGCACAATGTACAGAATTTAGCCCAAATTCTCAGCTAATTTTTAGTTTGCCCTGTTTCTCTTTATCATATTGAGTATTTCTAATATGGAAAGCTACCTTTTAGAAATAAAATTTCTGGAGATAACTTGTGTTTTCAAAGGGAGCCACATCCACTGTTTTCATAGTTAGACTTGAACTGGTAGCTCTTCACTGAACTGTTTGTAAAATATCCTGACCTAAATGGCTTGATAATCCTGATATTTCCCTGACTTGAGCATTTACAGAACAAAAAATATTAGTAAATGTTGAAGTATTTCAGCTTTTCTGTACAATAATTATTTTTTTGGTGAGGGGGAGCAGTGCGTTTGAAGTAATTCTCTGGTCCTTGAAAAGCTATGGTAAAACTTCAGGTCATTCTCACCTGCTGAAGAGGAATGACAGCATCTAGCTGGGATGCAGGCGTGTAACTCAGCAACTTGCCCTGTGCAAGGCTTGTTAGAACTCTGAAATGAAACCAGCTGATGTGCAGAGGAAGATATGAACATGTAGTACATCACAGGTATAACAAGAAATAGCATTTTAAATTGAAAAACTGTAGTTATTTCAAACCATAAATTAAACATTCCCGTTAAAAGCCTTGTGAAATATAATATTACTTTAAATCAGAACAGGTTTTTTATACCATAATTTTAGTTGGGTTGGAGAATCTCAGCCTATCCTTAATGTACCTCATTGAGTTATTAAAGATAGATATATCATTAGAGTTAACAGCTTTTCAATAAAAAGGTAGTTAATTCAGTGTACAGATTCTGAACGACTTCTCACTTTGAATTGCAGTCATTGATAAAACCCTGGTTTGATATTAAATGCAAATACAACTCCTACTTAAAAAAAAAATATTATGGAAGATACCACCTCTCTGTCTAGAAATGTCTGCAACACTTCTATGGAAAAAAGGATTGTTTCACTTAGTCTATCAGTTACAATATTACATTTGTAGTTTGGAAATTTGAATCTATGTACTATTGGTGTTTTTCCCACAGAAAACCAAAGATGTTGGTTTTCTGTATGCTGTATGCTACAATATGCTGTATGGTTTTCTGTATGCTGTACATACAATTTTGTGTTAGTTCTGATTACCACGAGTAATTGGATGAATGATTTAAATGGCATCTCCCGGTGAGAGGAAAAACAAATAGGCCAACGCACACATTCCTTTCCTTTTTCACTGTGTGTACGTGGATCTGTCATTGATGAGATTTGCTTTAGTGAGTAGAGAAGAATGTGTTGTATTTTAGGATAGTGATTGCATGGGTTGTTGGTAGTTATTTGAATTGGATTTTGGGTTAGCAGTGTGACTGTCCTGGGAGGAGCCAGATAACGTTTAAAGTGCACTTGTCTTGGGGCTAATGCTGTGTTAGAGTATTCCAGATTGGCAAATTGGAATGTTTTGCTCAAGAACTTCCCTGCTGCCTGTGGGGTTTGATTCCCAGCTCTGCATCGATCCCACATTTGGAATCCCCGAGGAGCTGCTCTTCGCTTTGGACTTCGTTTAGCTGGAATCCATGGAGCTGGATTCAAAGTCCTTTTGAGGAGTGTTTGCTGCAGGGATGCCCACCGGATTTTCTGGATTTATAACACAATGTTGCACCCTCCCTCCTCTCTCAGTTCCGCCAGGAAAAGGCTTTTTGGGCTCTGAGCTTGCCACAGGCATCAGCTGTAGTTTAGTTGCTGTGTTTAAATGAACAGTGGAATGGGAAGGAGGATGGATACTCACATGATGGGATGGATATTCTCATGAGAGACTTTGGCAGGGGAACCACTGGGGTCATTCTCTGTGGGAGTTCATCCACCACCCCACCAAGAGAGAGCTCTTGTGGAGCCTCTGCCTCCTCACAGCCATTGACAGCATTGGGTCAAGCCAGAGCACCCAGCAGGACTTCCAAATGCTGGCAGCTCTGAATACATCACGTAGTTTCCACCATTATCTCTGGGATGAATCTGGATGTAACTGCTGCACTATTCAATTGTGCAGCTAAGTGCAGCCCCGAAGAAAGAAATAAGCTGTGGCATAAATATTTAAGCAGCTGTACAGGTGCTATGCTGTTTTTTTCAGCTAGATTTCTCTTTGTAAATATCGGAGTTCTGTAACGGGAGCAGGCTCAGGTGAAGAAGCAGTGCTTTAAATTCCTCATCAGTTGCACTTGTCTAGAAGGCACCACGGAGACAGAGATCTGGGACAGAACCATGTCTTAATTGAATTGAAAAAATCTTCCACTTTCCTCCTTTCTGCTTCTCTGTTGAGCATCTGATGGCACTCAGTTTCTTTCCACATGGCTTTGGTAAATCTAACAGCCTCTTAAAAAGCAGCAGTTTATCTTGTTTGGCTTTAAAGATTACAAAATCTTAAATGTAATTTGGTTCATGCAGAAGGCACCCTGTATATGACTCTTTTATTTTTCATTATTTGTTGTTGTAAAGCTTGTGACTTGTGAAACATGAGAAAGGGAAGAAAAGCCATGATGTATTTTCTTTAGTGCTGAGGAGGTGGAGGCAAAAGAGCTGCTTGCATTGTCTTGAATAACATTGGGGAGCAAAAAATTCAGTCCTGAAATTTCAGCTTGAGGGATATGTGTAAAGCAGACACGTTACTAAAAATCAGATGGAGGTTTTATGAGTTAAAATGACCTATGCATTTATGTTTTAACCGGTACCATTTTCTCCCCATCGGCCATACGACTTTCAGAGCAGTAGCATTTCTCTCTTTGAGCTGAGGTCGTGTGTCTCTTCTGTGTGCCTTGACTGCATCCGTGTCCCAGAAAAGCACTGAAAGGCCCCTGCATAGCTGGAGGATCTTTTTGAGAAAGATGCACAATGAGATCACTACAAAACACCCGTGGCTTTTCACAAGAATGGGAGGCACCTGCAGCTCTAGTTCCACTCTATATTGCTTTTAGCCAGTGGATATTTTTCACAGAATGTCTGTGGAATTCCAAGAGTGCAGTGCAGGAGAGAATTATTGCTGTGTCTTGCTTTATCTTGATGCTTTCAAGGGTAAAAAATCTCTTCTCTACACTTTTCTTTCAGGCTTTTTGCTTTCTAGCAGTAAAAGGGACCACAATATCTTTATTTTCAAGGGATGTCTATGCTGTACTTGCTTGCTTGAGGCTCCAGTAGCCCTTACCCAGACCACAGCTGCTTCAGCCCCTAAGTGCTTTTGAGGTCCAGGCATCCAATGCCCTGAAATCCACCCAGGCTGTGCTCCTGCATGGCCAGCAAATTTTCCCCAGTCTCAGAGCAAGCTAGAGAGACAAGTGATGTTAAAAATAAAATGCAAATGCCTGAGTTATTTGAATATAATCACTTTATTAATTTAGCTGTCTAACTGATACTGATGACAGTCTAATAATAAGGTCCAAAATGTTCTTTCTCATTAACGGAGTTAATGAACTCACACATCTTAGGAATTTCATTTTAATTATTAGCAATAATTTATACGAGAGAGAGAGAGAGAAGTGCCAAAAAAATATTCCTATTGAGGAGTGGAAAATTGGTAAATCTGTTAATGAGAGATGCTGAGTGCCATGACTGAATATCATAAAAAGATTCCTACAGTTCTGATTCATGTCTATAAAGTTGCTGTGTGGTTGGATATTTTCCAAACCTCAGCACCCTAGGCATTCCCACTCCAGTGCCATTGTATGTGTCTTTGGCAGGCACAAGAAATATTAATTTCAAGACAAAAAAATCTGTGCCAACATTGCATGTTACAAAATGATAAGGATTTATTTAGTGATAATATATTTTTAAATTTCTCCTTAATTAAAAAAATAGAAAAATTGAATGCAAATATTTTCTTTGAATTGAGAAGTGTGGTTCCTCTTTTAAACTCCAGCTCCTTCAAAAATGAAATTTCAAAAGTTGCAGTTCAGAAGAACTCATTCTATATCTAGTAATGCTCTCCATTTCTGTAAAACAAAGATTTTTTTTGCCATTTCACCATGTTATGCTGTTCTTTTTTTGTCTTTTGGGACAATGGACGCAGTAAAGCCTGTTGCTCTAAGGAAGCAATTTCAGTTCTGAAAGTTTTCTGATATTTTACACCTGTGATGGACATTCATGACTGACTTAAAATGAGTAAGCTATATCATTTTTCCTATGCTTCATTGGGTTAATTTCCTTTGGCTTTCATGCTCAGATTTCAGTGTGTATTGACATCAAAACTTTGTTGATGTCAAAAATAACTAACTTGAAACTGCTCAAATCATGATCAATATGCACAAAAGATAAGCCATAAACCTGCAGGAAACGCTGAGAGGAAAGTTAGGAGTGAGTGCAGGCAGCAGATGTTTTCTGGAATTGGAATCAGTATGCAAAGTTGATTTGGGCACATTAATGTAGTTAGGAGAGTACCTAGGGAGTCTTTACTGTTATTATAATGTTTTTTACATTGCATGCTGTAGGTGCACTTCAGGAAATATAATTCCAGCTGAAATTTGGATAGCTGGGAGAGAGAGAAAGGAATAGTGGCTTTCCCAAGATCAACAGCAGCTCGACAGCACAGGTAGGAGCAGCATTTGCACCCTTTGCACTCCTGCACCCTGATGGGTGCACCACACAACTTCCAGACGTGTTTCATTTTGAGCAGTAGCTGGAAGCTCAGGTCTGCAAATTTTTCTGAAATTCAAATTGCAGTCTTGAGGTTTTATCAAGGTTTTATCAGTCTTCTTTCATGAATATTCGATATGGAGAGAGCGTACTGGTGATGTAAAATGCCATTACAGTATTGTTTGTGGAGTGACATTTGCACTTGGAAACACAGATCAAATCTTCTCTTTGATGCACTGAGTTGCCCTCTGGACTTTGGCTGTGGAGGAAGCTGGAAGTGGCTGCTTTAATTTCTCAAATGGGTGGAATGAATCCAAACCAGAGTGTGGGATATTTGGATTTGTGTACTTATACTACTGATGCATTAGGCTGCTTTGAATTGTGAAACTTTACTTGTCAAATAGTGGAAGAAGAGCGTCACATATCAAATACAGAGGAAACAAAGTTTCTCAGCCCTGTGTCTCATTGTCGGGTGATACTATTCATGTGATAATGTGATAGGACTGGCAGAATGACAAAATCTCGCTTTTCAAATCCTAAGGAAACAAGACAAACCTGAAGTGCTGATAAAAGACTGTCGATGTGTTTGTTTCACTAGGCACAGATCTCTGTCACCTCAGCAGTGGTTAAGGATTAGCAGCTACCCCCCTTGTACTGATGGGTCTCAGCTCTCCAGCAATGCAGCTGTAGTTCTCTGGGAATTCCTTTTTTCCTTTTTCTGCTTTTCCCTTTTTCCAGTTAGTGGGAACTACATTGCACTGCTATGACTTCTCATATGGCTTGATTTACTGAAATTCATTTTTTGTTCTTGTGACCTTTATAATTCACTTTTTCACCCCATTTGCATTCATCAGAGTTCTCTAGTCAAAGTACAAAGTGAAAACCGCAGCACTAATCAAAAGTGATCAGATAAACTAGATGAGTATTAAACAGATCAAATGAAAGACTCCATCCTGCCCTGAGTGCCAGAGCCCCGGCACACTCCAAGAGTCATCGTCCTTTCCTCTGCAGTCAGCCCACGACGTGCTCGTGGCACACAGCTCCAGGTCTTTAATAAATGACAAATTATAGACAATTATCCCTTTGAAAATCAACTTGACTTCTTCTCATCTCATAGTTGGTTTATATTTCTGAGGGTTTTGATATAACCTGAAGAGTTGTATCTACCTGATATTACAAAATCCTGCAGGAATGGCTGCATTAATAGATGGGCTGTATTGATGAAACCTTGACCCTGTGCAACTGAAGGCTGAACAAGTGTAACGTGCGTCATTGGAGGTAGTTTGGCAAATTCAGGGCTTTGTTTAGACCATTTGTGCCTCCAGCCTTTGCTGACAAAGAGTTACAAGTACAGTCCTTAAGTGAATTATAATATAATATCTATAATATATAAAAATAATACAATCTCTGTTCAAGTGGAGTCAAGAACTCTAGAGTCTAAAACCATGGACAGCATCAGGAAACCACTTGAGCTGATCTCGGACTCTGAACTCCAACTCCAGGGCACATTTAGTAACAGTTAAATGCTAATGAGAGTGGACATGTTATATTTTATGGTTCCAACCTCTTTTTTACTCTCTGCTACACCAGTGCCTGACTCTGAGCCCTTGTGTTTGTATTTAATATGGATTAAATCTATTCCTTAGGAAATACTTGGAGCATGAAAGCTGCTGTATTAAATTAGTTCATTACAGCTTTACATGCATAACTGCATAAACATTCATTTGCTTCCTACTTTGATCACCTCTGATCTTGGCTCTTAATGCTACTGACTTCTACAAGCCGGTTTTCCCCTTGACTGTTTTTTAATTCTAGCTTGAAGTTGTCAAGAGCAGATTCTGCTTATATCCCATGATAATGACTTGCCTTTATTTTAAATAGTTTTTACTTAAGTCAGTTCTATTGGGGCATTTTTGCATCTGCGTTGAAAAAGCATTGATGTACCAGCACTGCTTTGCCTCTGCGGTGTTTCACCTGGCAAAGCACCTTGGTCTGTCACTGAAGGGCACTGCATAGATGTAATGTAGCATTATTTATTTATTATCACAGCACCATGCTGACAAGCTGCCTCCCAAATACATCAGAGAGCACATTTGTCATTCCAATTTTCACTGCACTCTTGCTGTGTATTTTCTTCACTTATGGCTTCTTGGAACATTTCTGTGGTCTTTTTCTATGATTAGACACTAGGAGTTTATACCAAATTTACCTGTTTCAGCCCTTTGTATCAGTCATCCATTAATTATATATTTTCAGTGCTTAGTGTAGTGGGTTAACCATAGCGGGTACTTGAGCACCACAGAGCTGCTCCCTCACCTCCTCCCGTACCCCTCCTGCGGTTCAGGAGAGGAGGAAAGGAAAAGTAGAAGTAAGGAATATTGGGGGTGAAAAAACCCACCAAAAAATAAGTGAAGCATAAATGGAAAAAAGGTAAGAAGACAACAAAATAAATGATGAAAAGGCAATCATTCCCCCCCTCTCACGGGTAGATCAATGCCCAGCCTGTTCATGAGGAAAAGACAGGCCAACCCCTCTAAAATTCCTCCTTTCCATTCTGTTGCTGAGCATGGTGCTACATGGTATGGAGCATTTCTTTAGTTAATTTGGGTTATCTGTCTGGTTGTGGTCCTCCCAGCTTATTCTGCCCCTCAACCTGGCCATGTTCAGTGGGGGCAGAGTGAGAAGCAGAGGAGCCCTTCTTGCTGAGCAAGCGCTGAACGTTGGGGTGTTCCCAGCACTGGTTTGGTAGTGCAACTACCAAAGTTCAAACTTTTCTAAACATCACAAACATTAAAGGAGGTATCTTGTTTATGTTATGTTTTCCTGTGAAAGTGATAGAGGAAGCTGCCATTGCAATACATGGCTGAGTTAATGCACTGTGTTACTGCTTTACAAAAACATCTCAGGCAGGACAATGTGATATGTAGTTTTAGATAATTTACGTCAGGCTTTTGTAACTGCTGCGCCATGGTGCCCAAAGTACAGGTACAGATTTCCACTGGATATCATTTGGCAAAGCTGAGACTACGGAGTGGGAAAAGAAACCTTGAATAGTCAGGAAAGAAGCTTATGAGATGAATGGCTTTAATACTTTTGTGAACCATTCTAAATCTACTCATACTAGAAATGTATGCAATTATCCATAAAATGAATTGCTTTTATCTCATAATTGTGTTTGCTAATTACCTTTTCAGCAAACTAAAAGGTGAGAGGGCTGAATGCTTACGTCTCTGATTTTCAGCAGTGCATGCTTCCATTGTCCCTCTGTTTACATTGATATGCATCCCTCGTGTACAAATGTGACATTTCCACTTTGCCCTGGTACCTGGAGCAAAGCCTGACTGTGCAATCAGTGCTACCTGGGAATAAGAATGCTCTATAATTGATGAGATCCACAGGCCTGTTCCTTACTGCAGTACTTTTTCCAAATGGGAGAAAATGTTCCAAATAAGAACTGCCTGCAATTAAAATTGTATCACGTCATTACAATGGTGCAGTGTATACTTGTAATGTCCTGGGGGCTTGTTTTCTTGTTTTCTACCACAGCTGAAGACTGAAAAAAGTCAAAAAGAAAATGCATATTATAGAACTGCAAAGAAACAGAGAGAAAGCTGGTTTTATCACTAAGCAAAGCATATGAAAATGGCTGTAGAATTACCTTGGTCCTCTTGCCTCAATTGTTAAATCTTTCATGGTCCAGAGTTTTCCCAAGTTCTAATCTGCGAAGAGGGGAAATTTTAACGGCTAGAGACCTGAGCTGCTGAGAGTTAGTTCATCTTGTTTGTTTGAGATTTATCATAATGGCATCCCAGCCGTAAGGCAGGACCATTACAGTGCTTACACTATTCTTGTTTTCTGCTTCTCTGACTAAACCCATACACAGGTAAGAAAGGAGCTAGAAAATAACATGAATTTAGAAATGTGGCTCTACTTTCTGCCTATGACATGGCACAATATACAAGTGGTGTACTAAAATGTATAAAATATAGCTTGATATGTCTGTATTTTAACAATTTTATTGAGCTACACCAGGGAGTCTGAGTGTCAGCAACTGTTCTGCCATCATCTTGGTAACAAAAATGTATATTGGCAGACCTTCCACAAGTCCTGCTCCACTGATTAGCAATCCCTCAAAATTTAATTTAATCAAAATCCCCCAAATTTTCACCACACAAAGGTGAATTCGGGAGCTTTCCTTATGCAGCCTGCACACTTTAAAACTTGACCATCAGAACTGTGGATATAGAAAAGAATTTTCAGCATTGCCCTGGAGCATTGTCCTACTGTCCTGACAGTCCATGTGGGAAGCAGAGCTTTCTACTACTCACTGTTCAAAAAATCTTCCTTGAAAAGGAAATCAGCATCCAGGTTAACTTAGCTCTGCTGTGATTATCCCTGCTTCAAAGCTATACGGGGTTATTGTGTGATCATTTGCTCTGTACTCTTATCACAGATACATCCTCCCTGACTTCTGGAAGCAAATGCAATAAGGCAGAAAGCCTCAGCTTTGATCCTTTCCCACTGGATTACAGGATAATTTGTTTGGCCTCCGAACATGTGACGAATTACAGGGAAGGCACATGATAAGGACTTGCACTGAGACAACCTCTCTAAACTGCGCCCTGGAATGAAAGCAGCACTCAGGTTTTCATTTCTATCCCCAGACCACCCAGATTAAGCCCGCAGAAAACGTGCTCTGTGTTCAGTTAAGAGGTTTTTGTGCCTGAGGGGCAACGGAATCAGAGGTTGCCTGAGTGAGAGCCTGGGTCAGAACTGAAGACTATTGAGGCAGAATGGATCGTGTGAGATGCCATAAAGAATGAGCACTCTGTTCTGCAGAGGACAGTTGTACAGTCCGTTCTTTTTCATGGGATTCCAAACAGATTTCTGCACAGCTTCTATCAGATTGGCACTTACGCTTTGAGCTCTTTTTCCCCCCAACCGTGTTTGCTGAGAAACAACAAAATTCGGTTAATCCAAGGCTTGAGATGAGGCATCAGGATACCCATATGAAACATAATCCACTACAGAATCCAGATAATAAACCCAAACACATAACAATGTTGAGAATACTCATTGCTCTGAAAGTCTCCTTTAGCTAAAGTTGTTGAAGTTGGCTGAGCTTGGAGTAAAAAATCTGCTTCCTCTTTGTGTTCCTATTCCCATTCTCTATTCAAAGAACTTTGAGCCAGTGGGCCTAGAGGAGACTAATTAATTAAAATTGGTAGAGGATTTAAAACATAAAGGTGACGGAAACAATTAAATTAAAGACCTAATTCTCAGATGGTCTGAATTAATGTATGTCAGTGACTTCCATTAATCAATGCTAGTTTCCTTAACAGCAAACTATTTGCCTCTGGACTTGGTTATGTGGCCAGAGACCTGTTTAGGGAGCCAGTGATCCAAAGAACTGCTCAGAACTGGGGGAAGACTGGAATTTGTGTGTCGAGGTCAGTGGTCTCGTCTGTCTTGCATTATTGTTGTTGGGTTCTAGGGCTTTTCTTATCCAGGCCAAACCATAAATTTAATTTGGGGGATTTTTTTTAATTTTCCAGCAGATGCTGTGTCTAGGACTGTGACAGGCCAGACAGACTATCCAGTGCCTCTGTTTTGCCATAAAGGCATTTAGCTTATCTTGAAAGCCTAACCATTTCTGTACAGCGAACTAAAACAAAACTTGGAAATCCTAATTTTGTGTGTTTATCTGTATGTGAGGGGTTTTAATCCCGTTTGGAGTAATTTGCTAGCCATATCTGGATTTTGAGTTCTGTTTTCAGCTGTTCTATCCTGCTAATTGTGCCTGATAGGGGTTGTGGTAAGACTGAGATCCCTCTCCTGTGCCGGAGTTCCCTGCTCTGAACTGGCTTTGGCTGCCACTTGTCACTCCTGTCAACCCCTTCAGCGTCCGCACTGCAGGGCTGGCAGCAGCAGCTCCTGCCTGGGAGGAAATGTCCTCGCCCACCTCCGGAACGCCCCGGTCCTCGTGGTGCCCGTGGGGCTCCAGCTGCGCTTTTGTGCGCACGGCAGAGCTGCGGTGTTTGCGCAGCAGTTGTAGCGTAAGCGATGTGTTAAAGGGTGGTCATTGCAAGATTAGAATATACAATGTTGTCTTTTGAGGCTTCAGCTGTGCGATTCTGTTTCTGATGAGTTAATTTCTTTACTTCTTTTCTCTGCTGTTTGTGTCAAAAGACAGAGAGGATCTGCTGGATGTAGAGGAGAACCAAGGAAACTTTTGTTCTTCTTCTGCTTTTCCTTCATTTGTTGGCATCCTTCTTAGCAGCGTGCTGTGATAAAGCAATGATAAATTATAACTGTGCAAGTGGCCGAGGTAACAATTTTAGTCTCCAAAAACATGTACTCTCAAAATGAGAGCTGCACTTCTCTTGACTCGTAATAAAATTTCCTTTTTTTTTGGTTCTCAGAAACTGGAGTTTTTATTCTTTGATCCAGTGTGCATTGCAATTACTGTTGTAACTAAATATTTTGTGGGCATGAAAGAAACATCACAACGAAGTTTATAGAATCCTAAAAGTCCACATAATTTATGTGTCCAATTCCTGAGACTTTGTTGACTGGTTTATTTATTTTGCTGGCAAGCATATTATATACAAGTTTTCTTCATAGTTAGAGGCTCATCCCACTCGTGTTGGAACGTTTGCTGAGTGTGACATGGAGAATGAAGTCAGAATTCCAGTCACATCTTTGTGTTCAGCGATGCTCAGGCTGTAGATATTGGGCTTGTCCAGGATCTCACTTGGAACCGTGATGTTCTCAGCCAGGATGGAAAGGCTAAGAAGGAAAAATTTTCCTTTTTATTGTGCAGATCTAATTTAGATAAATTACAGAAGGGTCACAACTTTTCATGATAGATAATCACTTTTATTAAATCACAGGCACCATTGTTTCTTCCTTCATACATATTGAGAGCCAGACTGGAAGTAATCCAAGCAGCTTAATTTTGGCCTGGAAGTAGCAAGAGAGGGGAGAAATTGCATCTTTTAACCTCTATTCCAAGCCACTGTTGTTTAAGGTTCCTAAGAAAAATAAAGGAGACTGAAGACAGTTAATAAATTATTCTAAGAATCCAAGAGATACAACTATATATTTAATGGCATTTCCTAATATCTAATACTAATAGTTCAGGAATAATTAGTTCTTTAGAAACATCTTGAATATATTAACTTTCCTGCACTAGAATAGTCAGTTGTCATGTCTGTCTGTTCCCTCTAGAAGACAATATTACAT
The DNA here is from genome assembly GCA_013400735.1 of Pomatostomus ruficeps. Taxonomy (NCBI): domain Eukaryota; kingdom Metazoa; phylum Chordata; class Aves; order Passeriformes; family Timaliidae; genus Pomatostomus; species Pomatostomus ruficeps. The sequence continues at coordinate 254,746 of VYZT01028082.1, read as the reverse complement.
CGGTTCTACAAAATGCTCCTTTTTCTATCACTCAGGATATCACTTACACGAAACCCTTCGGAGCTATCTAGAGTAGGATTCCTTCCACCCTTTCACGTCCTTTCCATTTCACTTGTCTCACATCTAATTTGTCCATTTTTTCATGCTTTCATTGGAAATATTATTATTTTGTTATGGAACTACATCAAGACATGCATTTCCATTGATTTTGCTGATTGTGAAATCATAGAGTTTTTTGAATTTCAGTGAAGGGTTTTATTTAATAGGTATATATAGGGTAGAAATACGAGACTGAAAACTTACTCAAAATTCTTCAGAGAAAAACCACGAAGAAGAGAGAACAACACTGTCAAAGTCCCATGACTTCTATTTTTCTCATAAAAAGCTCTTCCTTTAGCTTCTAATAGATTGTGGAACCTAAGCAACCAAACACAAAGATTACAGTAGCAGAGAGTCAATATGAGTGTTTTATGAATCCAGGTGGATAAGAAACAAGAATTGATCCAATTCTATGAAGTCCCTTTCTGACCATGTCACACACTATAACTCAAACCTCTGTTTATTCTGTTTGAACTCGATGTGGGAAAAATCCATAAAATGAACTGCAACAGTAAATACAGAATGTTGGTTCTTGGGAGAAACATCAAAACTGTCAGTACTTGTAAAAGAGTTACTCCGTGAAAACAAGGTTTATCTTTATGTCTCTCTTATCTTTGTGCTTCTTACTGTCAGTTCTGAGTCTGGAAGGGAGGGAAACTTCCTATTTATGCCTTCAATGGAATGCACATTATATTTTGTTTGTATCCTTTGCTGTTTCGGCAACAGCTCACTGCCTGAACAAAGGGAGATTTCTGTAGTAAATTACTGCAAAATTATATAGCAATGTGGGCAACAGGAATATCTGCAGCAGGGAGCATTCTTTGAAATATTTCCGCATTTGATATCATTAAAAATTATGTTAGAAGTGGGCATAAAAGAACTCTATTTTATATTTTTTTGAAAATGAACAAATCTTTGTTTATTCACCAAGCTTCAGCAGGTCCTATGCACTTCAAAAATACAGCCTTGTGTTTTTAATGCATCAAGGAAATGTAGGCAGAAAGGCCTGTGTTGCCCAGGAGGGTAATGTGGCTTTGTTTCCCATATTTCAACCGAATTTAGCCAGATTTATTGGCTAAAAATAAAAGCCAGGGCTGAAGTAGAAAGATGGCTCAGCAGCTGAGTGGCATAAATTAAATGCCCAAGTCACGTCATATGCCCTAAATTATACATAGGAAATCACAGAGTTTTGAGATGATTTAGCCTAAATATGCCTATAAATTGGTATAGTGACTGTGAGGTTACCAGAGATCTGGAAAAATTAGAAATGTATGGAATATAATTACTCATAAGAATCCTACTGGACACAAGTTTGTTTAGTTTTATTACTGAAATGAACAAACTACTTCCTTCTACTGAAGTTAGAAAGTAACTTTTCTGTTTACTTGGACACTAAGTTAGGTAGGGACTGCAATTTCAAATTCAGATTTAAAAAATGAATTTAGAAGAGGTCAGGTGGGGTGAAAACTGAGGAGCATTCAGGTCCATAAGAAACCAAATGAAGCTTATCATTTGCTGTCAAAAGTAAATAATACATGAAGGAATATATTGGGTTGACTCCACGTTGCTTGTGCTCCTGCAGAAAGTCAGTACTCCCGGTTCTGGATCAGGAGTGGTTAAATGGCTTGAGCGGAAGGTCAGGTGTGTTCTGACCGGGAACATTTTGCTGTTCCAGCCATGAGCTCTGGGTTCTTTGGTGTGGGCTCTTTCTGCGTGGTTTGTTACATCTCCCAAGTCCTGTACGAAAGCTTTCAGCAATTCAGTTATGGAAATGTTGATGTTACACAGCTGAACGAGATCCCTGCAGCGCTGCCCTGAGCACCGGTGTGTGTGAGCACCTCCCTGTCACCGTGCCTGGTCCCAGTGCCTTGTCCCAGTGCCTGGTCCCAGTGCCTTGTCCCAGTGCCTTGTCACCGTGCCTGGTCCCAGTGCCTGGTCACCATGCCTGGTCCCAGTGCCTGGTCACCGTGCCTTGTCACCATGCCTGGTCCCAGTGCCTTGTCCCAGTGCCTGGTCCCAGTGCCTGGTCACCGTGCCTGGTCCCAGTGCCTGGTCACCGTGCCTTGTCACAGTGCCTGGTCCCCGTGCCTTGTCCCAGTGCCTTGTCCCAGTGCCCCCTGAGCACGGCCCTGCAAATGCCTTAAAGACACGGAGACCTCCCTGAGAAGGTTTTAGTGCTTCCCTGCAGCAGCAAAATTATTTCCTTCTGTTCACCTACAGCTGAGGGTGTCTGAATTATAATCTGGACTTACAAAACTTTCACTTCCTCACCTTCACCACAGCCATCACCACCACTATTCATTGTATCTTTTTTCCCTGAATATATACTAGGCATTACAGATTTAAGTTTATTTTAAACTGAGAACCGGAAGTGCAGTGGGGCTGCTCGTTGAACAAAGGAGGATGCACACCAACATAAAGGCTTCACAGAAAACTTCTGCTGTTCTTAAGGGATAGCTGAGAGTGAGAGCTTCTTACTGCTGTGCTTTCTGCTAATGAGAGGCGTTTTTCTCCCTTTGTCTCCCAACGGATAAAAAGTAATTTGCATATTCTTTTATAGGAAATCTTTTTCTCAGCGGAGATGTTTGCTGGTGTAATTGAGGTGCTGTTTGCCCAAGGTGGTGCCACTGCTCAGTGGCTCTGTGCATGTATTTCTTTATGGTGCACAGCCAAGGAACTCTGGTAACTTTGATACAGAAGTTTTCCGTAGGATGAGAATTTGTCAAGATTACTAAATTACGAAGGAGAGCCGGGATGAGTGGAGTGAACCCTTCCCAGAGACAGGGAATTGGCCGGCACGTTAAACGTGTACTGCTTGCTTTCCTACTACAAAAGCTGTACAGCATCCGTGGGGAATTTCCAGCCTTGGAGGCCCTTTTCCCAGGGGCTAGAACCACTAATCTGAGTCACGTTTCTCTATCCAGCCTTTGTTTTTCTCATTCGGGAAGCATCCTCTGGTTAAGATGTCTGCTTCTCTGTCAGATTCAATTGAGCCCAACCAAGAATTAATAAAAGAGTTGTTAATGAGTAGCAGAGAGACCACTGTAATGTAAGTCTCATTTCCTTAGGAAGAGTAGCTCAATAATGGCTTAATCTTTTGTTACTTAAATTATTCAGATAAAAAACAACAGAGCATAAGTACAAGGAGACAAAATGAAAACAAGACTTTTGTTTCTTTGCATCCACCGTGTGATGAATGGTGGTGGGGGTGGCAAAGTTCTTCTTTTCTGGGGCTGCATATTTTTATCCAAAAATTTTTTCTTTTTTATACCAATTTCTCCATTTGAGTGGCGCTTCTTCTGTTTTACTGCGTGGTATCAGTTTTGAGTATATTAAAATGTATGAGAGACATGTAGGGTGAAATGCCGGCAAGAACAAAGCACTGCAAATACCAAACCCTTGGCTCAGAACAGGCACGAAGGGCGTCCTTTCTGCACGTTGTACCCTTCACACCCTGCTTTGAAACGAATCATCTCTCCAGCTATGCAGTGAACGGGATTCTGTGTATTATGCAGAAAAGGAATTTGTAGCTGCTCAGCCGGTAACATTACCCCACTCTGGGGCATCCATGGTACATATGTAACCTTTGTTTCCCACCAAATAGTTTTACCATGTCTAAGTTTTGTTTCAGGTAGATTTGCCCCATCTCAGCGGTTAATCTTCCACTGCTGACATTTCATAAATGCCGTGCAGGTCAGTTCCACAGTTACTATCTTGTGGGCTTCCTTTTAAAATCGCTTTTGTAGTCCTGTCATACAAATAGTCGTTTTAAAAACAGTAACAGATATCAAGTATAAAAGTTGGCTGGAAATAAATGCCTGTTTTTCACAGTCTTAGGCCTGTGGTTTATTTTGGTTGTTTTTTTCCCCTGTGTAGCATCTCCTACTGCAGCTACTGCAGCAGCATCTCTCAACCTTTGGTTCCCTGCTGTTCGAATAGTCATGAATGTTAGTTACACTAAGAGTTCCCAACAAAACATAAAACTGAATTTAATCTAGATTTTTCCATTTTCATTCATTGAGTTCTCCAGTCAGTTAAAGTGCAGTGAATGCTCTCTTTATTTATCAGTGTACATTGAAACTCAGCAGCCTGAATTCTATATTGGAGACCATGGTAGAAGACAGAGAACGGTTTTAAATCATGCCTGTTAAAATATACTTTTCTTTAGTTTGAAAGACGCTAATGTGATTTCTAATTTCTATTTTCTTACTTTTTTTCTTCTTCGTGTGTGTGTCTGTGTAGTGTTTCCTGACTTTCTCCGTTGATTTTATGGAAAAGCGAAGGTACTTTGGAATTCTGATAATAAACTGTTGTAGCACTCGCTGAATTGCCTGAAATCCTGAATAACTGTTGTTTAGGCTACCAAAAACTGTCCCAGACATTTTCCAAACGTATCAGCCTGTCTTACACCAGAGTAGCTGTGCAGTGGGTGGCACAGGCTGGGAAATCCAACCCAGCCTGGCTTCAATTTTCTTCCACCTTTATTTGAAGTTCAGCACTATCAATCAGAGGCCTTTTGCTGTAATCCTGTGTCTGCTTCAACCCTATTTCATTATGCTTATTTATCATACACAAGAGAGAAGTGTGTAGTGGTGTTTAGAATGCTCAGCAAAGTCATGTAGAAGTAGTAATACAGTGAGAAAACTGGGGTAAAATTTGCCATTTCACACAATCTGGAAAGAGCTCCAACTCCATGCAAATCCCAGGGACTGAAAATGCAGCCAGCAGGAAGCCATTAATTATAACATCCTCCTGCAATCCATAGGCAATTGTAGAATGTTTTTAACGTAGATGGTGAGTGGGACCCATACAGATTTTATTACTCTTTCTATAAAGCAGAGAATTAAACCATTCTGAATTGCTTGATTTAAATGTCAGGTTGACCACAGAGCAACTTGCTGTATGCCCGTAATGTAGAGTGAATGTAATTTGGTTTCCTGCTGAGCTCCTGCGTTGGTGCAGGAGGATGATTGGTCGAAGGCAGTGCTGCATTTTGATACATCTTCATGTGCTAATAAGGGAAAGGACCAGAAGGCAATCTTAACTGCACCTTACAGATCTCAAATTCTTCTTAATGTTAAATACCTGTGGGCCATGACAAGGTTGCTTGTTAATGAAAGAGAACACTGCAAATTAGGGGAAATAGGCAAACTGGGCGCAGGCTGCCCATAGCTGTTGGAAACAGATCATCAAGTGGGAGGCTGGACCAGAGGTCTCCAGAGGTCCTGCCCAGTGCTGATGCTTCTGTGATTATTCCCTCTGTAGGAGTGATGTGCTTCTGAAGTTTTTTCCCTTACATGAAATATTTCCCTGCATTGATGCTACAAGAAAATTTTCTGTTGATTCCTGTATTAGTTAACTGCATTAGTAGAATGCTCTTCTAGCTAAGGAATCCATCACCACAAAGGAAACCTTGCAGTCCTTTACATCTGTTGCAGTGTGTTCAGAATCCAGTGAAATTCAGACATAAAAGCTGTGCTGGAGTTTTATTTAAACTCTCTTCAGACTGAAAAATTAATATTTTCTCATGAGGAGCTGCAAAATAAGATACAAGGGGTTTGTATTTATTATTATTATTATCATCATCATCATCATGTGTGTAACTCTCTCAAGCTAATTAATTCTGAGAAAGAATAACTGTCAGTCTGACAAATTAAATTGTCCATAGATGATGTACCTGACCAGTGTATGACCTCTGCCACAGCAGGCTAATAATGGTAAGATATTAGCGCTCAGCCAAAGGCAGAGTGACCTGTGCTGTACAGACTGCATTTAAAAATGGATTGTCTTCTGCTCGCTTTAGTTTTATTACATGGTAATTGAACATACCACTTACAGCCTAATGATTTCATATCTTTTACATAAACACTACTGATGCAGAAAATTTAATAAATTAAAAATATTCAGTGCATTTTAAAAATATTCTTTCTAGTCCTCTTTAAGAATGAGGAAGAAGGTGGATAGAGCAGGGTTACTGATGCTAAGGCATAAACATGCATTTGTAGAGACCAAATTCATTAAAGTGTAATTTGAAAGACAGTAAAAATAAAGCTCCAAAATTTCAAATCGATGAAAAATTGAAAATATTAATTCTGAATTATTCTAAATCCAGACATTTGAGTGGGAATTAGGGCTTATACAGCAGGGTCTGAAATACCTTTTGTCTTCAGGAGAAATTAGTCTAACGTAATTAGAAATCATGTTTAGAAATTTATGTTACTGCACCACAACCCTATTAGAAAAATAAATCCCTATTATATAAGGATTAATTTGATCTATATTCTCTATTGAAATAATAAATATCTCACATGAATCCTGTGAACTTTGAGAGTTGCTGCCATCTCTACTCTACCTGGAATCCCAGCAGATTGTTAAAGGGATGAGCAGAAGCAACTTCTACCCCCAGCAGAGCAACTTCAAACCTTTAATGTTCAAATTTGGATTTTGTTCTAGCAGTCAAGGCTCACAGGCAGTTTGCAGTTCAGATTCTGACATTTCCTTTTGTTATTGCTTTTTGTTGCCATTGCTGTGCAGTTTTCGACTTTCTCCCCTGCACTGAGGGAGAGATGCAGAAACCTTTAAGCAGCATCTTAGCAGAGGCAGAGGTGGGAAGCGGCCCCTGCCGAGCGGCCCCTGCGGGGTAATGACAACACAAGCGTTCCCTGATTTTTGGGTTTGAGCCTTATCTCGAATTCCAAGAAAGAAGCGGCTTAGAGTTTCTTGTGTTTCTGGCTACCTGTGGGGCCCAGAGTTTCCAAAGTTTCATGTCTCTGAGGCTCTTTGGGAAGGGACAAAGTCAGCGTTGACCAGTGGTGTGCCACATTCTGGGCTGAATGGTTCAGGAGTGAACAGTTTCTGCTGGAAGTTCAGATGCTTCAGGCAACTGAATTTGAAAGTTTTCCCTCATTTAAAACTTGTAAAAATGAGAAAAAAAATAGAAAGATACCCTTTGGATTTCAAAGCCCAAGTTTTAGCCAGATCCATCAATACAATAAATGTGCCACAACCAACATTAAAACATTGACTTTACGAAAACTCCGTGGGAATCCACAGCAAAATGAAAGATAAAATCAGAACTAAACGCATCGTACAATAATTGAACCCTGTAAGATACGTTTCTTGTTAGATGTTGTACATGTGTAGTTAATAGTGTGAAACCTCATGAATATTAATCCTGAGACATCAAAGTAAGACTACAGTGTATAACAGCGAGCTAATCTCCGAGTTCAATAAACACGGTATACTTTTAATTTAGATAATGAAAGGCTTAGGGTTTTAACTAAAATAAATTTTGCACAGTGGTAAAAGGATTGATAGCTTGACTATCCTGATTTACTCTGATGGCAGTGCTGCAGCACCCTGTTCTTTCCCTTCAGCCCTACAGCTTTGAATCCTTTCACTCCATCTATTTCATAATAGTCACTGATGCGTCTAAGCTGATGTTTTAGGGTACCACTATCAGATTTATCTCTTCTGGAAATTTTGCTTAAGTCAGGGCATGTTTTACTTAAGGAGGACAGTTTGAAACTGTCATGTCCTAAACCATGTTAGAAAACCAGGCTTGAATGCTTTAAAGTTTTGCATTACGAACAGTCCCCAGCCTGAGACCTCTAACAAGGCCGGGTTTTCAAGATTCAGAGTCACTTAACGATGCTTCTAACTTTGCATCTTTGCAAGGCTTTTCACCGTGCACAAAGGGAAGCTGAGTGCCACTTTGGGAAGTTTGTTTTGGCGCTGTTACTCAAACCTCGGCTGATTTTGACAGAGTTTTGTTTCAAGCTTGCTGTGGTCCCAGAGTCCGGGACTTTTCAGGAGTCGAAAACCAGACCCACATCCCTGGCCAGTGATGTAGGAGCCCTGGATTTTGTTGCTGTAAGTAGCTTAAGCAATCGAGAAAACAAAACTTATACAAAGTAAAACAAATACTTCGGCAAAACACTACAGGAGTTGAGTTTATATTTTATAGGGTAAAGATTCTTTTCTGTCCACAGTTAATTAGGTATTAAACAGGAAAAGCTAATAAGAAGCTGTAAGATGACTATGATCCTTTGTGATGATCTAATTATATTTTAAAACTCAGTTTCTAGATTACTTGTGAAATGTACTGTCGAAGGTGACTGTGTTTCCATAACAAAAGCGAGAAAATACTGAAGGTACTACAGTTAGGCATTTTCTTCCAAATAACATATGGGGATGGGGTGTAATTTTGTTGCTTTAAATGTACAATCACAGTGCACTAGTAAAAAAAGGAAATTAAATGTAAATAAGGAAAAGAGTGTTAAGAGAGAGGAATAGCAATCCCCTGGGAACACATAAAATATGGGGTTTTTTTCTTTAAAAGAGTCTAATTTTAAAAAGTAACTGTTGAATAAAATTGAACTGAAATATCTTGAAGGTATTGCACAAATGGCTGTAAGTAAAGATTTTAATAATGATCTCTGTAGACAAAGAAGTCGTACATCATAGCTATTGACTAACTCAGTTTTTGGAATGGAAACTAAAGGTGAATTTAACGTAGTGCTCTGATGCACAGCCTAATGAACTGCTGAAGTAATTAAATGTGAGAGGGACGGATGGAGAGTGTGTTTGTGAAAGAGATAAAAAATTTTCAACGCTTTTCCAAAAACTTAGACAAAAAAAGGTTGGGCTTACTGCCTGTTGGAATAAGTTGACATAAATTCAGCAGCTTCCGAATGGCAGTAGGAGAACTGCTACCACTTCAGGCAAAAATCTGGCCTTTGTTATCTTGTTTATAAAGTGGTAAGAGTCATTTCAGTGTGTAATTCGGTAGGATGCTGCCAGTTTTCACTCAAAAAGCCTAAAAAATACATGTGGAATAGATGCCTTATTCAAAATTAAAGAAATTAAGCAGTTTGCAATACTCTGTGTGCAAGGGTATCAGAAATACGCCAGGAAAGCTCTGCTTCATTATTGCATGATTTTCCATTCCTTTATAAATGGCTTCATGTAAAGTAAATGATCTCCGGAACACAACAGTCAGACAGAATGAGAGACTCTTACACCCTTTATTATGACTGAAATTGCAGTTGAAGAGGCAGAGTTATATTTTTTGACAGTGTAGATACTCAAATGGTTCCCAGACCTTGAAAGCAAATGTGTATTTCCTGGATATTGAGTTTAAGTGTGCTGGAATCTTGTCATCAGTGTCTTACAAAACTCCCTCTCAGAGTTTAAAGGGTGGGAAGGGCCAGCTGATCTATTAGAGAAGGATATGAAAGCTGCCGGGTGGTACTGAACACCTTCTGCCTTTACTGTCCTCCATGGGATGCCGATATTTCTGCTACCTCCCAAGAGCAAATTTAATTTCATCTCTTTTTAACTTCTTAAACTGCGACAGGATTAAGAAATGCTAGGACATGGTTTGTTATGCAGTTGGCTCTTAAATAACAGATGTTCCGGAATGATAACAAAGCCTGCGTATTGTAAATTGTCTGACTATTAACATCTTTATAAACCTTTACAGTAATGCAATGCCACTAATTATTGTCTCTGAAATATCTTTAGCCTAGAGACTCTGTGTGCAAGAAAGAAGAGTCGGGGCAGTGGTAAATTGCACTCTCAGAGGCTTTCAGCTTTTCTGCATAACATGACAGCAGTTGTTCCCCAGTATCACCTCACTGCAATAATTTTGTGTCTTCTTATAGAAAAAAAAGATAAGTTTCTAAAGCCAACATTATCTCTTTTCATTTCTCTGGTCCATTTTGCTATTGTGAAATCTGATTTTCTCTGAGCCTAAAATTGAAGGGAGAGCCAACAGAAGACTATTTTGGAGTTCATAGCCCAAGTTTTATCATGAAAAGTAATTTGTAGGTAACAAACCATTAACCTTGAAGAGGGGAAGGTCAGCAAACTGGCAGCATTTTATTAAAAAGCTGTGTGGGAAGGGAAGAACAATACCTCAAACTCATCACAAACATGAGAAATGCCATGAACACTTTGTAACTCAGTAAGCAAAGCATCTAAAAAATTCACCTTATGAGATAAATTAGGTTGAATTATATGGGAACATACCAAACACAGTAGGAAGCCTCTACTAACTGTATTTTCAAATCCTTCTGTGCATATAAACAAGGCTGTGGGTAAGTATTTTTAACTAATTAAAAACAGAGCACATGGGCAAGGCTGCTTCACTGCTGACAGAAAGGCTTTTGCCAGTTTCCTTTGATTACTGCCACCTTGATACTGGCTCCTACAGGAATCTGACTATTTATAATGATCTGTTTACAGCCATTTAATGTAAAACTTCCCCGAGTCCTACTCCTCCCTGCGGCTCTTAAAGACTTGATTTTTATCTATTCCACTAAATGATATCATTGGCTTCTCAGCATTTGTGCATTCATTAGATCACTTCATGGGATAGGAACTCCATAATATTTGTAAATCCTCTGTTGGAGAGGCAAAACATTTCACTTAATAATTGTCTTTTCCATTTAGGTATTTCATAATTTGGTACTAATTTTGCTTTCTGGTTAGAGACAGTGGATAGAGGATTCCAATGTGAAACAAACTCCTGGTGAGATACTCAGCTTTAAGAAATACAGGATACTGGCAATCTCTCTTGCTTTCTATTTTTCTGAAACATATGACATATTTTGAGGATTTTGGTCTTTTGTATGCAAGTGGTTTCTCGTAATGGGTTTTTCGTGGCTGTGATGTACGGTTAAGAACTGCCTGGATGTAATGTCATTTACATTAATGGCTGTGATCACAGGGGATTGACACCGTGACCCAGACAGCTCTTCTGCGCTCATGGCTGAAGGCAGCAGCACGACACCGATATTTTCATCAACATGGGGTTTGAACCAATGAACAACACAGCTGATGGATGTCACCTCTCTGCACAACAACGTTTTCAAGCAGAAAGGTACCAAACCACGGAAAGTGGGAAAAAATAGACTAATAGTTGCCATCAATCTCCATTTATCCTGGATGACAAGCGCATTAAAAAGCAACAGCAGTGGCACGAATCCAGTGCAGAGAATAGACACGGCTACTCTTTAGAAAGTCACCTTTTGTTCTTAACTACCCCAGCTGATTGCCCATTACATAGTCAATGCTTCCTCCTCTTTCTAAACGGGTGAAAATCTCGATGTTCCATAGTGCAGATCCCGAGGTAGCAATCATTGGTACAGTCACGCTCTGGCTGCTAAATATTAGACCTGGGAAGAAAATGTTATTTACTGTCGCATCCATCCCGAACAGGCACATCCACCAAACACCGCAATGGAGCCCGTGACAGGCAATATGTATATATATATATATGTACATATTGCATAGGGTACCGTGACAGCTGTTGCTCTTTAACAGAGAACATCAACACATACACCTCACTTCTTATGATCTGCTTAGGGATAAATTATTTCATTATGCTATATGACTAATAAGCATGCAAAAACAATTGCACTAGTTGATGGTTGGTTGAAAATGGATAAATTTTCATCACATACAAGCTGCAGAAAATTAACATCAGGGAGATCTGAGTACCTGGCAAGACACAGATTAATAAAATGAAGTAAATGTGTCCCTCAATTTCATACACTGAGAATGCACCACATAGTGTGGAACATTCCCTGGCTCAGTCGGGGTCAGCTGTCCCACATATGCAGAAATCTTCTCAGAGCAGCTGTCATGTCAAACTCACAGTTTTTATTCTTGAATTCTTATCATCTTTTAAGTAGATAATACAAACAAAATAAAAGTTCTGCAATTATGAGAGAAGTTGGTTTGCAAATTGAGGACTTAAAAAAAATTTGAGATCCAGAAAATTAGAAATATAAGAAACTATTACAGATATTCTGTATTAATTAGCATCAATTGTAATTTTTTGCATTGAAACGAAATGAGATGATCACTGCCTTTGCCTAGTAATGAGAAATAAAACCTAAAAGAAGTGTGAAATCAATTACTTCTGGTTATTGTGTTAAGCATTACGCAATCAGAGGCTGCTTTGCACTCACAGCACATTCAGAATCTCCTCTCTGAATGAGCTCAATTATCCAAGCTGTTTCTCTCAACCTTTGTTTCTCTGGAAACTAAAATCTTTGATTGCAATAATACTGCAATTTACTGCAAAATTCTTTTTCATCCTGTGGTACAAATTGGCAGAATCGAGATGTAATAGTATTTGGAAGGTCATACATTTCAATTATACTCAAACATATGCACAAGTTGCTTTAATCAGGGATGTGTGAGGCAAACGTATAGACTCTGAAAAACTGTTTCAGGTACTGTTTTATTCTCGTCACTTCTTTATTTCTTCATAAATGTTTCCAAGAACATTGAAGCTGTTTTGCCTGAGACAGCCAGATAAACAACATGGAGGCTTTCTCCAGTGAAAATACTGATTCATTCCCCTAAAGTGAGTATAAGGTTTGGAAGACTGAAATTGAATAGTGGCATCATAAAGCCCTGTATATATTTCTCTAAGTAAGTCAGAATTTTGTTGAATGAGAGCTGCATTATTTTGATCTAAAAATAATTTTAAATTTTCAGTTTCCCATCATGGAGTTGATTTCTGAAAAGTTTGGACTATCTGTAATACTAAATTCCTTCCTGTTTCAGTGACATAAATAGGAAAATAGATAAACAACCTTGTCCACTTGATTAAAAAAGAAACAAAGCATGACCAAGACCTTTATATATTGATAAATAACACTCACTTGAATATAAATGTATAATTATGAATACATAAATGCATTAATAACATAAATACACATGTAAATTTAAAAAAATCAATTTACATAAGTAATTATTGCTTTAATTATTATTATTGAAGTATAATCTATATTTTGCTTTATTTCAGCATTGCAAATATAACAGCTTTATAAGGAGAAGTGATTGTAAGAACCATATAAATTGGAGTCCTTTTGGATTAAATGGGAATGGGTCCTCGCACTCCTTATCCTTATATATATTGAGCTTATTTGTTAATTTTGCTAGGACTGGGAGAAATGCATGTCTATGTTTGGTGAAACTGTAGCCTCAAGAGTAGAGTTAATCAAAGTAACACATCATAGTGTTTTATGGTGGATGTGCTGTTTGCCGAAACTGAAAACATTTTGCAGGAGTCTGTTAAGCTGAATAAAAATGCTGAAAGGTGGAGCAGCTGGGCTCCAGGGTGAGGTGCTGAGGAGAGCAGAGCACGTTCTTGCGGGCTCTAATAAGGCCCCGGTGCACGCTGGGGGAATTGGGGAAATAGGGTCAGGTTCCTGTTCTGCTTCATTCTCGGGCACTTTGCAGAACTCTTCACTTTCGGGGGCGTGTGAGCAAAACCCACTGAGGTTTGGGACCCCGCTGGGCTGTGGTGCCAGCGCTGCCCGGCTGAGCTCCCGCTGCCTGAGCCCCTCGGAGTCAGCAGGGCTGAGCCTCCCCCAGGGAAAGGTTTCTGCAGACTGTTCACTCCCTGGGAGATGAGTCCTGCGTATTCAAACAGGGTCTGGCTGACACAGGAGGGAACAGGACGAGTGTGTGGGTGTGGAAGAGGACAGTTCTGTATCATCACAAATACATAATGCTTCACTTTTTCATAAACTAAAATATCTCTGGTTTCACCTACACCTGTTTGAGTGCAATTGGAGCAATCACAATAGTTTTTTTATCTCAGATTAAGGTCAAATTCCTTAAATATGTTTAATTTGGTTTAGTCTATGTTAACCAAAGCCACTTCTTTTCTTAGGGAGGTACAGCAAGTTCTTTGCAACACTCGTTATGCAATAACCAATTTTATGCAGTTTGCATTCTTCTCACAGGATATTGGAATAACAATGTCCAAGATTAATTTGGGCATTTTGGGGTACATGTGAATCACAAAAAATGAAGTGTGTAAGGTTTGATATGTATTCCCCAATATGAAAACAATAGTTCTGAAGTTGGCTACCATAAATCAAGCTGTCATTCTTTACTGGCTTGTAGTGCTGCACTTATATCTCACAACCGTAAGTTTATTTCTCGAGTTTGTATTAATGCATTTTGTGAGAGGTTTTGTGAGAGGCTTGGAAAAACGTGATGGCAGCTGTTGGCAACAGAGAAGCAGAAGGGCTGGAAAGGACTGGGTTTGAAGCCTTGCTCCTGCTTGCCTGACTCTTTAATTTCAGAATCCCTTTCCTATTCACTCATACTTGTCACATGAATGGCACCTGCGGTGCCAACAGCGTGACCATATTTCTTCCAGCATTCTGGTTGTCCTACAATCATCATTTCTCCCTTTTGGTTTGAAATATTTGCATTCCTTCATAGAGATGGAATTCAAGTACTCTGGTGTTTATTTGAGCAGCAATTCAAGAAGATTCGAGGTGGCAGCTGGGGTGAAATGGCATTTGCAAGGGTATGGACGTGGCTGCTGCAGCAAGGCCGAGGCCAAGGAGTCTCTGGCTGCACCCCTGGCCTCACTCCCTGCCCACTGCTCCATGACTTCTGGCACAGAGCAGTTCCACGGTGGCTCCCTGGGAGTCCTGGCAGGATTTTGATTGAGAGAGAACAGGTACATGTGTATCTCTGTTGTGGAGTTCTGAGATAGTCCGGGTTTTTCCCCTCTCATCTCCCAGGCAGATTCAAAATGAAGTAGGAAGCAGCACAGCTGTGAGAGCTGTTTTGTAAAATCAGTCAGCACCAAAGTGGGGATGAATTTTGTGTTTGTCTCCTGTTTTCTTGACTGGTCGGCAGACAGGCAGTGGGAACACCTGGGTGCTGCTGATATCTCTGTTCCAGAGCTGTTGCAGCGATGGCAGAGCAGGCAGAGCTCCTTCCTCCTGCTGCTTTCACAGCCTTCACACCCTGCTGCCTCTGGAAGGATCATCCTCCCCTGCATGTCCGGAACAGCAGCTGCTGCTGCAGCTGAGAATGTGCTCCTCACACAGAGATCTCCTTACGTGGTTATCCTGTTCTGGATATGGAATATATTTTGTAAATGCACATGCAAAGAGGTTTTGGTCTGAAAACCTGAAAGGAAAATAAGCACTACAAATAAGTACTTCTTTGATTAGCACTCTTCGTGAAATATATATATAAAATAACATAGAGAAATAGCTCCAAATTTTCAATATTTTATTGCTTCTTGATTTCTCTCTTTCATCTTCTTCCATTTTTGATTTACCCGTCTCAGAGACAATCTCCTGTAGAAGGATGTGGCTCTAAATACCTTTTCTGTTCTGAAATAGCATACAACAATATGAAAAGTAGATTTATTTTTCATCAAGCATCCAGAATAAATGACTATATATATACATTTTGCAAATTAATTCTCATATCTGAGCAAGTCCTTTGCTTGATATCCATTTGGTTCATGCTTTTCCATGCTTTTCAACAACTGTCACACATTATTGCGGTGTTTATGTTTTGTTTCCACGGAAGCAAGAAAAAAAAAGAATTCTGTGCCTCAGTTTCCACAAAGAATTTACCTGTAGGCATTTGTTCATGTGAGCCCACTTGCCAGATAAAGTGCGCTGTTCAGAATGTAAACCAGGACGAGGTTTAGGTGTTCTAGATACTGTTTTTTAAATACTATACCAGAAGAGTCTGTCTGCCGAGTGGACTCGATCTTGGCTGCCCAGGGCTCACTGGGATAATTTCTGTGATTGCACATCACTCCAGCTGAGGCTGAAAAATGCTGCATGGTCCAGTTGAGTAATGGCTTGAGGGGCACAGAGAAGGCAAACCTCACTGACAGCTCTTGGTAATCAATCTGCACAGTGAGAATATTTTTGGCTATTTCAAGTGGATTTCTTCACAGAGATCAAACATTGCTCATAGATATTCCAGGATCTAAGAAGGAGGCAAAGCTCAATCAATCTTTTGCTTATTTACTCAGTGGAAATTCAGGCACAAAGATGTGCTCCCTTCATTCTTTTTTTCCTTTTTAACATTAAACTGCTTGCCAAGTTAGGACCTATAGAAAATTTTATTGCTCTTGCTGAATTTTAATTTTACTTTTGAGAGAGTTCTTGGTGTTGACCTTTAATTTAAAAGAAGCTTTATATTCACTTGCAGCTTCCACGAAGCTTTCTGTGTAAGAGTTTGGTTTAGCTGTTGAGGAACTTAGTTTCTTTTGTTTGTCTTACAGGTCGTATTTTCTTGGATTTTACCCACAAAACCCTGAGGTTGAAGCATTTGCATTCAGAAAGGCTACTTAATATGCTGAAATCGAAATACACATTGTAGTAAATTACATGCCAAAATTAACAATAGCCATGGAAGTCCTTGGATTTGAGCTGTTTAAAGTCAGAAAAAACAGATGCAATAATTTTTCAGGCTTTGAGCAACCTGGCCTAGTGGAAGGTGTCCCTGCCCGTAGCAGGGGGAGTGGGAATGAGATGGGTTTAATGTCCCTTCCCCACCAAACCATTCTACGATTCTACCCTGTCACAGAATTACTGTGACAACCTCTATAAATCATCAGAGTTCAGCCAAAGAAATTCGGAGTCGAACACACCTGGAGAACCCAAGGGCCACGTGACTTTCACACACACGGCTCAAGACAAAGGTGGACCTCACCACCCAGGACAAGAGCAGAGGCTCAGGGAAGAGGCAATGAAAATCAAGCATGTAGGACAATTTTCACACATCGGTCAACACCAAATTAACTTTATGTTAACACAAAATGTTTGGGTTTTCCCTACTGTAATTTAAGAGACTTTCAACATTGGAGAACATTTTTAAATGTGAAATCTGTTAATAGTTCTAGTTATGAAACGGTTTGCACTTAATATTAGACCCAGCACATTCTTATCAAGGTTAAAATACTTCACCAAAATAGAAGTTATTTCCTCTCTGGGTGGAATTCGAGCAGATTCATAGTCGCTGCCAGTTCTAACAGACAAGAGGCTTTTGTGCCTCATCCGTATTTCATCAAGCATGAACAATTCCCCTTGAAATCAAAAGGATTTTACCCCTGGTGTCTTCAGATGCGCTGGGACTTCTGTGATGTCTGTGATCTAAAAATATACTTTTCCTCTGCACAATTGACAAGGTGTTCTGAACAGTTAAGAATTGGCAGCCATCAGTGTCATTTGCCACCGTTTTGTAGGTGAGAAAATTGAGGCAGGAGAGGTTAAGACATCTGACGCTGATGTGTGAGGGAGATAATCCAGAGATGAAATTACTGTTCCTCTGAATGGGAACATCCACTGAAGTCAGCTGAGCTAACAGCGTCTCTGCGGGCTGTGACCTTGAAGCTCATTTTTGACACTTCTGTAGCCTTTACAAATGGTGAAGAAAGAAGAATTCATTTAATTTCATGAATGACAGAAGTAATGTGGCTTTTCTCCCTGTACAAGAAAGGACAGAGCTTCTTTTTGCTATTAGGTAGTAAAAACAATACTTTCCAAAACCCACAATGCTACAGATTTGTGGTTTTAAGGGATACAAGGACAATAATAGTACTGCACTTTAACTCCTTTAGAGGATCATTAAGAATAATGAAATAATCCAAATTTTTAAAAAAATCACATAATGCATAAGATACCTAGGGAAGACAGGCGTCCAAATTGTTAAAGTACCATACTGACAATATTGAAACAAATGATGCATTTCCCTCTGAACAAATGACTGCAAGAACATGGTCTAATAGTCACAGTATTAAGGTGGAAATGAGAAGACCCCGGAACTGAAGACTTTTGAGTTTCTGTTATTGTTTATTGTTAGACTGGGAGAGACACTCAGGAATTATTATCCATATTTTGGCGACTTTCCCCTGTGTGTAGATACACATTTATTTTCAGGTGAGACTCCCCAATGTCTTTGACAGAGGCGAAACGATCCATTTCCATGCCTGAATTCTTATGCTTCAGCAGTTTATTTGACTATAGCTATCATTTACACTGATGTATGTTAGATAGCAAAAATAGCCATTACTGGAAGGGGTGGCTGTTTCACTTCTCGCACCATTTCCAGCTGAAAGGAAATGCATGTGTAAAACAGCAATGAAATATTTCTGGCCTTTCTCTCCTATGCTTCGTGCTGGAAGCCTTAGGCACGCTGGAAGATGATGGAGAACCTCTTTTTGTTGCCCAAAGTCATATTGTCAATTTTGTCAGCATTCCTCATGGCTGATGCCTGTATCCTTGGCCAGAGATTTTTCCCTCCTCAGACCCCTTTGAGGTAAATGTAATAGCAGCAGCCACAGCTTTGATTTGTAAACAGTGCTCTGCTTTTTGAATGATGGGTCTGGGCCATCCTGCAGGTGTAAATGTGACCACTGAGACCTAGACCACAAATGTGCTCAGGTGATGGATTGCAGTTCATAATTCCAGGAGAATTTGAGGCCAAAATGGAATTGTGGCACATGGCTCTGCTTCCTTTTCTTCTGTCTGTGTATGGAACAGAGAGCTGGTAGCCAGACCTATGGCTGCCTGAACTGAGGGACACAGGAAATGTCTCCAGAGATGCTGCTCCTGTCTCCACCAAGCTTTGCCAGGAATTAAAATGCTGTAGAATACTTTTGTCTATAAAGGAGGTATTCATTCAAAGCTGCCAAAAAACCTGTTGCAAACAGGAATTGAATTTTATGGTAGTGTTGGGATAGTATTATTAAACCTGATGTATTATTACTGATGAAAAACCTCAGGCAGAGAATGTATTAATTTTTCCATTTCTTCTATTTTGAGAACTAGATCCATAAATATTACATAAATCTGTGGCCACTGTTCCTCTCCTCAAGCCATTTCTTTTTTTTTTTTTTCCAAATGTGTCATTTCTTAAAAGGTTATTAGGACAACATCACAAAAGAAACCCTATAGCCTTAGGAAATAGAAGTGATTTCTGAATCGTTTGACCCTGTGACTGCAGTTTCTGCTGATAGTAGCCACTCTATTTTTCTGCAGATCTTGAGTGAAATATCGCTCTCATGCTGTAAAAACCCCTCAGTTATTTCTAACCGTGTGTGGAGAAGTAAGGCACAAGTTTGTGTGGATGCTTCCCAGCACCCCTGAAGGAAATGCTGAGCGGCACTGGGACATTCCCAGAGCTCAGCAGGGGCCTGGAATTGGGCCCTTGGCACTCCCGGGGGGCTGCGAATCCCGAACCCAAAATCTGCTCCGGAAAGGGGAGTTAATGTGCAGCGTTTGAACGGAGACTCATCTCGCACCTCCTCCTGCAAATCTCTTCCGTTTTCACGGCTGAACTTCCCTTCCTCCCCGACAAACCTGCAGTTCATTGCTGAGCACCACAGTAAAAGGTTTGGTAACCCCTGGAGTGGGTTAATTCCAGGAACTGGATGAGAAAGATTTTGAAGGTGTTCTTGGAGCTGATGTCCCTTGTCCTCAGAAAGATGCTGTCCTGCTCTATACCATTGTTACCCAACACCCAATCTTGAATTTCATTTCTCTCAGTCAGAGCCTTACTAGAGTAATTTTCTGATTTTTGAGTTGGATAAGGCAAAAATTCTTTCATAACTTGGATAAAATTTTCACTGAGTTTTCAGCATTAGGACTCAACATCATTTTCCATATAAACATTAGTCAGAACTTGATACAGAATAAGATAATTGGTCACTTCTGAAACTGTAGTTTATGGAATGGATTTTCTAATGGAAATGGAAAAGGTGGTTTTGCTGCTCAGATTGATTACTCTTTTGGTAATTAGTGTGATGGGTATGTGGAGAGGGGCAGAGGAATGACAAATATTCATGGCTGCAAAGTTAATGCCTTGACTGATAAAACATCAGAGCTCTGAAGCCATTTTTAAAAGCAAAGGATAAAAATCAATACTGTTGACTATCTGAAAATTGCTCTCGCACAATCCAAGTGATTAATTGCTAATTAATATGTGCTAGAACTTGGCATGGGAGCCTCAGGAAAGCACATGGGAGTTTGTTCTGTGTCCATCATTGCTGTAAGAGTGAATATTTTTTTCTGTATGACTGTAAAAATGCTTCTCTCTTTTTCCTCACATTTTAGAAAAATTTTACATTCTCTTGTTTACCTGTGGGAAGTAACTTGCTGTGCCTTTTTTTCACGATCTGCATTGGAATACTTTTCCTTTCCAATGAATTCTGATTTACAAGTCATAGTCAATTTAAGAGAGATGTTGAGCACAAGGTTTCGTAGGCAAGATGTTGCATATCATATCTTATTTAGCTCAGTATCAGTACTTAGGAAGTAAAAAAAAACTATGACAAGCTAGTTTAAAATTAATATATAAAATTCCATTTGGATATGTCAAAAATTCAGAAAAAAAGGACTTAATTTTTTTGTCTAATGACATTCTATCTCCACCAGGAACTTTGTCTAAACTTGCAGGAATTGTTTCTTACCATGAATTATGCGTATGTTTATAGCTAACACTGATTAGAGTATGGTCGGAAAAACAACGAACAAAACATTTTCAGACTGCTCAGCATTAATTATCTCATTCTCACCTATACATTTAGGAAATGAGATACCACATAAAATTTTTCACGGGGAAATTAAGAATCATACATAATAATAAGCAACTTTTCCTTCACAAGCATTTGACAGAGGAGTACACATCACCTGAAAAGGAAGCTTCTATAACAACAATTCCTTCCCTTCGTTTTCAGAACCAATATGTTTTTTATGTTTGATGAAAGAGAATTTATTTATTGCTGGGATGATTTATTTGCCTCTGGTTATTTATGCAGTTATTTATTTGAATACAGACTTGAGAATTCAAGCAAATGCTCGCTGTCCATCACAGAGTTATTTCAGAAGGATTTATTGGTATCACAAATAATTATAAATTTAATTTTTTTTTCCCCCCAAACTAGTGGTTTTGAATGAGTCACATTCCAGACAATCAGCTCAATTCCTAATCAAAGTGAGTTGTGAGAGAGTAATTGCTGGAAGCTTTCCGGAAATCGGGCCTTTCAAACCCGGGTGTTCAGAGGGTAGGAAGCTTTTAAAGCCGCGTCCTTTTTCCTCCAGTGGCTTTGTCTGAAGTTAAATACAGGAGAGTCATTACAGCAGCTCTCAGGCAAGCGGTGATGATTTGTGGGGAAATTAGCACAAGCAAGTTAGGTAAATAGGGATTTGAAGGAGAAAGGACATTCTTGATGTATGGAAAGTGATAAGCCTCGGTAGGGGTAAAGGATGGCGATAAATTCCCGCAGGGAAGTAAAGACTTACTGATTAGGATGCAAATACGTGTAAGAGAACGTCTTAAATCTGATTTAAATGCCAAGAACAGTTCCCGGGACACAGCCAGGTATCTCAACAAGGCTGTATAAATGAGATGTCAGTCCAAAAGGAAATTTAAATTCATCTGTCAGAAGTAGCAGCCTGTTAAGGTCTTTTACAGACAACACAAAGATAGACCGGGACAGACGCAATACCGAGAAAGCTGGGACAGGATTCATGGCAGCGTTAGTGACAGGGCAGGGGCTAAACGCGGAATATTTAATCGCGGGTGAGGGCTGGGAGAGTTTCTCGTCGTTCCCCTTTGTCAGATGCTTCTCCCGGGCCCCTTGCGAGGCCCCTTCTCTGTCTGCGCCTTCGGGCACTGCGAGGAGCGGCTTTGCCACCCGGAGCGCAAGGGGATCCCTGGACATTCAGAATTTTGTACACAGAACTCTGCAAAATTAAAACTCCATACATTTCCCTGGAAAACGGGTTATTTAGAGTTGGGTTTATGTGTAAGTGAAAAAAAGGGTGCATTACTCTTCACCAGGCTATTGATTTTCACCAAGGTGTTTTTAGAGCCTCTGCTCATCTGCGCCGCCCGCCAAATGTCCCTCAGGGTGACATCAGAGCTCACCGGGGGTGATGCAAATGTCCTCGGAAAGCTCATGGGGGAATTTTCTTCCTTCTGCAGACTTTTAGCACTGCTCAATACAAAAGGTTAATTGTGAGATAAGCTCCTACCTTCCTGTTTTGACTTCGCAGCTCCTGTAAAAGTGGATGATGGGAAATAATTGTGATGAACTTTAGACCTCAATTTTAAAGGTTTCATCAAACTTTAGACAATGTAGTACCTTCTAAATTTCTTCTTAATGTGCATTTGTCAATCAGGTGTTTATCTGCTTATACAACCGTGCCTCTGATGAAAGTGGCTGATACTGAGTCTTACTCCTCTGGCACTTTACAGGTATAATTTATCCAATTAATAGCTTTCTTGAAAACAGTACGGCTAAAATAACCCACTGAATAATTAATATTCAGATATAAATTATTGAATAGAGGTTAAAAAGTGTGTATTATCAAAGACTATCTTCAAGTGAATTAAAATGTTCTTACAGAATAATCTTTCTAAAATATGGTGCATAACTGGCAGTAAACCAATTTAAAAATAATTCACAGAAAAAAATGTTTCTAACAATGTTTTCTTTGTTTCATTAGAATCTCGCTTATCGAATTTGATTAATCAGATTAGCTGGTTTGTTCATTTTGGATAGATGCTTTTAATAAAGAATTGAGGAAAAGAAGAGAAACAGATTTAAAGAAAACAACAAAAGCATTAACTGTGATGACCAGAACAGTTAAATACTGGAGGGCTGGGAGCAGGTTGGTAACGGCCTTTCCAGATTCAAATGCTGGGAACAGGAAGGGCAAATTTTCCGTCTCCTTGTTTCCTAGGCATAGAAGAGGATGAAATTGGTCACATTTACCCTGAGAGACGTGAAATTGGGAAAAGCCTTGCAAAATGTAAAACTTGTTGAAAGATGATGCCTGGTCAGACCAGAAGAAGGACTGGATAGGAGGAAAACAGATGGACTGCATGGTATTTTTGAATCCCCTTTCAGCTCGTATTTCAGTGCCACTGTACCCTGACAATCCTGATTTTCTAATTGAACACAATTTATATGTTCTTGTTCTTTCTCTTCTGTATTGTCTGGTAAAGGCCTGTTTTGCAACATGAATATTTTCCTTCCAATGCAGACATGTGTCTTTCCTTTCTTATAGCTTATTTTTTTTTCATCAGAAAGCAATTAATTCTTCAGTCTCTGAATTTATTAAATTATATATATACAAAAAAATACAGATGCAAACATGAACCTATAAATACAGAAAACATATATATATAAGTGTTGCCCTGACTTTGCAACATATAAGTATATATCTATATATACATGCAGTTTGCACAATTAATTCTGAATTTTTAAGATGCAAAAATTAATAGAATTGGGATTATTTCTTCAGAAAAAGATAAATTAATTGTCAAAGTATAACAGAAGCTGATTGATTCTATTACCGTTCAGCAGAACAGCCATTTTTTAATAGAAATGTCTGATCTTGCTATGGAAGAAAGGACGAGACGTAATAAATGTGTTTGTGACCTTATTTATTTGCTGTGACAAAGAAAATTCAATGTCCTTAAACATAATGTATTTTCTTTCTGGTTTAATTTAACAGTAAAATGACATGGCTCAAGACAAATACACTTAGTACATCACTTTTATAATTGTATTGATCCGACTGTGCTGCTAGACAACAGATTTGTCTTGTACAGCTGCCTCTCTGTACTTTTATAATTTTATACCCTCTCTACTTGCAAACAATGTTAACTTTAAAATATACTTAAAACACTCAACTCTCCAGCAATTTGAAACACGAGATTAATCAATAACCTCAGCAACAATTAGATCTCCAGTGATGTAGAAAGTCTAGAGCCAGTCAGGCGTGGAGGACACGCTGCTGTGTGCTGCAGTATCTCCCAATGTCATCGTTTGCAGCTGCTGATCGTCACTCGTTTTGAACGAGGACCAATCAGCAAAAAACACAGGAACACTTCTTAGATCCTCGGTGGAGAAAAGCCCCAGCACTGCCACATCCAGAGCGGCACACTTGCTAGAGCAGCTCCCCACCCTCATGGTCATTTGAGGCAAAAAGCTCACCAGAGTTGTAGCTGACAATAAACACAGGTACCACTGGAACCGTGAAAAGCCCTGTGTGTGTGACGTGTGCTGCCTCCTTTTCTGCACATAAAGCACAATTTCTCCAGGTTAAAAGAACTTTCTGTGAAGATCATCTCTCACTACATTTAAAATAATACAGCTTTACCTTTTTTTCTGCATGTGGCCTTTGTTCTTCAGAATATTTGCATTAAGTCTGTTTTTCTCTTCTGTTTATATGTGATATTCCACTATTCAAGTTTCTGAATGCTTGTTTACAAAGCCAAAAAATAATTGATACTGAAATTCAAATACAATCTGAGCAACCTGCTTTCACTGCATTAAGATTCATAGGAGACAGTGCTATTATACCATTCTGAGCTCTGAATGTGCACCCAAAATAAATTCAATCCATCACGAAATACTTTTTCCATCTCATAATGGGCCACTAGTGAGCTGTCTTCATATGCCAGCTGAAAGCAAACAGCTGAAAGCAAACAGCTACAACAGGCTGAGGGTAAACACCTCACCCTCGGAGTTAGACAGGAGGCAGAGTTTCACTGTCTTCACACTTCCTTTATATTCACTGGCTTCTAGGGAGCAATTCTGCAATTCTTACCAACCTAGGGGAGAAGAAAATCAGCCTAAAATACAGTTTCAGACAGCATTATAGTGGAATATACAACAGAAACAGAATAGGACATGCTGCAAATGTTGGATGAAAGCCAAAGCGGCCAAGGAGATGTGTGATGCTGAAGTGTTCAGAGCTTGTTGAAGTTTTATAAAGAGCCCAGTTTTTCACTGGAAAATGCTTTTTCAATGGAATTGAGGCATTCTCTTAGCTCTGGCAGGTCAAGTCTGCTGGATGAAATCCTTCCAGTCACCCATTTCTGGGCCATTCTTTCCCTTGGACGCCACATGTGGTGGTTGTTCTGGATTGTTTGGCTGGATTGTTTGCCATGCCAGAAATATTAATGAACTCTGCTTCCATTCTTCCAATTATTTTTCTTTTAATTCCCACCTTTGGAAAATTTCTTACTGCTGAAATTTGGTTCTGACACTGAATAAAAAGCAATGTCACCCTGGCTGCAGTTTTGAAAATGAGGGATTTCTGCAGGATGGAAATTTGTCCTGGTGTCTGTCACTCCCATGAATTTTGACAGAGCAGAGCAGTCAGCAGGCTCTGGCTGGAGCTGCAGTTTGAACTTGGGGCTGGCAGGGTAATTCTAAGGGGGTAAGGGGCACTAAGGTCTTGCTTGATCTGGGAACTGGCATTCCAAAATCCGAGTGGCAGAGCCACGAACCAGGACCAGGATCCGTCTGTTCATCCTGCTCCATGAGTGCAGCTCAGAGAGCTTTCTCTGAGGGACCAGTCCAGCAGATGTTCTGTTCTCACAGCCTGAGACAGTCGTTCTTGACTGCATTTTCTCTTTAATTTGTAAAGCTTGACGGTGATTTGTATTTTACATTGGAAACCTTATGGATTATGGTGGAAACCAGAGATCACAAAGTGGAGTTATACAGAAAGTAGTGGATTTGGAGATGATTTAAACTGTTAGCAGTCTGCTCTAAATTAACAGCACTGGAATGTGTATTCTTTTTGTGTTTTAGAAGTAATGCAATATTTGGACTTTAAACTTGTTTGGTAGTCTCTAAGCATTATGGTTACAGACTGTTTCCTGACCGAGGTGGTACAGAAATTGCCAAAGAATATTTTCTCAGATAAACACAGTCTTTCTTTCTGTCAATGAAATATACTTACCCCTATAATTTCTCATCTTTAGCCTTTTCTTGCTGTACTTGCAACAGGCTGGAAATCAACTAAGGCTTGAATTGCTTGGATGTTTATTTAGAGGAAAGAAACACTTATGCAAATCAAACTATAAAAAGATCAAGAAGCTTGACAACTCTGAAGTGTTGAGAGGATCTCTAAAAATATCAGATAAGCAGCATGTTAAGAGTGCAGCTTTGCAGACACTCAACCTTTCCTTTTCAGGCTATCAGACAAGTCAGCTCAGCATCCAGGGAGTTAATGATAAATGAAACCGTCTCTCTGGGGAAGTAGAATAAATGCTAACAGGGTGAGTGCTTTAGTTCAGATCTTTTTCTCTGTATCAAGAGCAAAAGGGTTTGTCAGGGGGTTCTGGAGTTCTGGGGGCTGGTTGAACAGTGGGTTGGGGGCACCTACCCTGCAGGAGGCTCCAGTCATCCCAACACATCCAGAACACTTTGAGCTTATCACACATGTGCAGAACCTTGAAGAAACCTGCCAGGGTAGTTTGTCTCTGAATAGAGCTATTTTAAATTACTTCCACTTTTCTGTTTCACCAGGAAACCAGAATTTTAAAAATTCCATCCATTCCCTAATTTCTTTATATAGCCATAAACTCTTAGACCTCCAAATACGGATAGAAACAAGTTCTGGTAGATCTCTACAGAAATGTTCTCCTTGAGAACATCTCAGCAGCTCCTGTGCTGGCTCTGTCCCTGTGCTTGGAGGCTCAGTGTTCCTCTCAACAGTCACGGATGTCTCTGTACTGGACCTGGGGTTTGGAGTGGGGAGAAGAATGACCCCTGCAACACTGCCAATCACTGTAAAACTTAAGGGAATGAACTTCAACAGCAAATATTTTATCCTCTTGACAAGTAAACACTTCAGAGTTCCTTTCAAAGGGTAATAAAAATGGAGTGGCTTAAAGAAAAGAGGAAAGGAGAAAGGACATATTTTGTGTTTCTGAGGTTTGCTGGCAGGTCCGGAGCAGGTGTAAATCAATTCTGCTCCATTCAAGTCAGCAGACTTCTGGTGATTTATACCAGACAGGAACTTTACCTTTAACTGTAGTCTGCCCATGGAATGAATGCATTATATGGAAGTGTTTAATTGCTAAAAAAGTAGAGTCAATTTTGACCAAATGTGAAACAGAATCATAAATTAAAGAAATATGAAAATGCAGATGTACAGTGTAGGCATTAGGGGAAAGATCCTGCCATGCACAGGGGCTCTGCTGGCCAGGTGCACCTGCAGTGCTTTCCATTCAGCTCTGCAGAGGGAGCCCAGGTTAATTAAAAAGCTTCTTTCCTCTGTTAAAGAAAAAACCTGTTAATTTCCAGTTTCATTACAATGGGCTGGCAAAAATCAATGGCTGGCTGGGATCGGTGAAAGGTCACTTTTCCAGCAGAGCTCTATCAGAGGCTAAAGGCTCTGTGGATGGAGGGGTGAATTCCCGTGCCTGGAACGGCGCTCTCGCGGGGCTGATGCGCACAGGACAGCGATGGGATTGAAGCTGCAGACAAGGGCGGCTCCCTGAGCGCTGCCTGGCGTGGGCTGACCCCACCAGAGGCACGGAGCGACGCAAAACCTCGAGGGGCTCTGAGCAGGGGACTGAACTCCCGCAATAACCCTTGGGAATGGGCTTGGGGCAGGGGCAGGTGGTGTCTGGGAAGGCAGAGGTGACACCACACGAATGCACGTCTCTCCTGAGGCTGAAGCTGCCACGCTCTGCTCTGCTCTGCGTTTGGGTGCCAAGGTTGAGCAGGTCAATCTCTTTTCTTCATTCGAAGAAGGGTAACTTCAGTTGCCTGTAATCTGTCATTTGACCCTCTAGGACTAGAACATTTAACATGATTTTTAGAGTCAATTATTATCAGAATAGGCATAATTATTAAACCAAGGATGTGGATATAAGTTTTGAGAGATGGACATGCAAGCCTGCTGTGTTCCCAGGGTAGCTTTGAATGTCTCTATGTGTGATAGCTGGTCCTCAAACATCCTTAGTAGATGCCAGACTTTCATCAGGCTCTGATCTTTCATTTATTGTCACCACTGAGTAAAAAATACAAGTGAAGAAAAAAACGTAAATTGTTGTTTCTCATTAATTATTATGAGGAATTAAATCTTGCTGTAACCGTGGCCTTTTTGTAGTGAAACAATAGGGAATCCTGAACGACAGTGTGAGGGATGACAATTTCTCTCATATTAAATGGTCAAACACTGCATTAATTTTGATTCCAATCTACTTGAAGTCTTTAATGAAGGGGGAAACAAGCCAAATCTGTCAGCATTTTCAAAAGCACCCAGACTGGCCCAAGCTCCGTGCTTGGCACCTGGGTCAGTGCTCTCTTTCTGTTCCAGGTTCCTCTGTTGTAGTTCACTGCCTGTCTGCCAGAGCAGACTTCTTTCCTGTGCAGCAATCTTTCATTTTGCTCTCTCAGGTTGCAGTCTCCCAAGGTAATTGGAATGTATCCTAATTAAGTTTTGTTAATTTGAAGAGAAGGGGCCATTATATACCTTGGATGGGAAATACTATACGAGGGTCGATAATTATCACCGTGCTGGTTATTAAGCATGTCAGACTGTCTATCTGCTCTATTGACAACCTATTTGCAATCGTCATTTTTAGATGAATATTCATAATGACTGTAGAAATATAAAATATGATACTTGGCAACATTTATGCAATTAAATAGACAATTAAATTCTACTGGTAGTAGTGGAAATTAAAATCTTCAGACTGATTAGAAGGTTAGGCTCTATTAATTTTCACCCCCTATACATCTATCCCTGTAGCTCTCTGTCCTCTTTAGATGTTTCAAAGGTGATCATCTGTGCCCTTGAATTATAGAATAATTTAAATTCTTTTATTGTAGTGCAAAATGGCACAACATCTTTCAAAATGGATATATGTTAACAAATCTTATTTACATAAATATCCACATTGATGTCTTAATCTCTCAAATGTAGAAATGTCGTTTTTTGTGCAGTCACAAGATTTACCAGCTCTTCAGTGTGAAGAAAAGTGTCCCATTTGAACAAACGAGAAAGAGTAAGGAGAGATTAGGCCTATGCTTGAAGTTCCATTTGAAAAAGATGCACAATTATTTCTCAGTTTCTGACAGTGCTGAACGCTGGGCTTCTCTGGAGTTATCCTGAGGCCCTTGGACCTTCCACCTTTCCCGCCTTTGCTCAGGGTGAGTGTTGGCTGTTCCTGGTCTTTTACCACAGCACGGAAAAAGGAATCGGAATTCACCTCAGTTCCAAGGCAGTCCCCTGTTGTCATGAAGAAAACCTCAGGCTGTTTGCTCTGCTTCTGAATCTTTCTCACTTCATTTCAGGGAAAAGGCAGATTTGCAGTGGAATTTTTGCCCAAATGAAATATTTTATTTGTTCAGGTTTTGTTTGTGTTTTACAGCCATTGTCAGGAAAGAGAAAGAAGGGCAGTGGTAAAAGCTGCTTTAAAATGTTCCTGTCTATTGTGTTTCAACAGACAATATTGCTGCCTGCATTTGGAGTATCCTTCAGAGCGCCTGTTCACCCTCTGCATTGCCCTGAGAGTCCATTTATTTCACACATCAATTACACACTTGACATTTTAACACTGTGTCTCTGATTTTAATGGGTTTTAGGAACTGCATTATGATTAGAGAGAAACGCTTCATTCAGGAAAGGAGACACCAATCACTTACATAAAGAATAGAAACATAAATTACAAAATGTTAAAATTAATGTAACTGTAACTCCAGAAAAAATACAAAATACCTGTAGAATTTCCACCTCCTCAGCTGTTTCTCCTGTGCAAGTCCAGAAAATGCTCTACTGCTCTGATATTTGAATCTTTTTTTGAGCTATTAAGAATAGGATTTCCCTCATGGTTATTACAAGCTACAGCCTTTAATATCATTTGAAGGACATTTTAATGGAATTAGAAGGGTTCTGAGATGACTATAAATGTTGTTCTGAGTTAAAGTAATTCTCAAGTGTTAATTTGATGTCTTCAGCTTTCCCCTTTGCAAGACCCATTTCATGCCTGAAATGATCCTTTCAGGTCTTCCCCCTAAGAGAGTTGTACTGTTTGTTTATTTGTTTCAATGACACATTTCAAGAGCAAAGATACGTTTTTAGTGTAACAAGAAATTTTTGCGTGCAATTAAAATTGTCTCCATTACACAATCAAATGACCCTCGAGCAATTTTACAACAAATTTGCTGGTATTTGATTAGCAGCTGCATTTCAAAAACTTGTATAATGGAACTTGATAACTGGACTTTCATCCTCTGCTGAGTTTATTAATTACCTTCATGAAGGGTTCCTGAATTTGTAGAAACTGCAGAAGAGAATGTTTGACAAACATGAACTGTTTCAGTTGGTTGCTATCTAAGAATAAGGAAAAGAGAGATGTATACAAAGAGGCTTAAGAGAAACAGAAGTCAGACACTGCTCTAGTTATTCTTGCTTCTTCAGGTGGTACTTTAGCTACTTTAGGAAGCTCTTGAGCTGTGAGATTTTTCAGCCCCTATGAGCATTGGTATCAGGAATACATAACTCCTGTTAAAAAAGCTAGATTCTTCTCAGAAAAATGAGATAAAAAGCAATTACGCAGTCTGCAGGACAAATCTAGCCAAGTATTTTCTTTGCCATTAGTAAGAAAAACAGTGCGTATGCAAATTGAATTTTAAGTGAACTGAATTTACACATGGCAGGGAGTAAAAATTTATCTCTTTGGAAAGTCTGTCTCTATGGCACGAGCCTGTATGTCTGAATTATATGTATTGGTGTCAGTTTCTGTGGGCAGGAGGGAATGAGTTTCCATGGAATAATTCCATTTAACCTATGTGCATGTGTCATCTCTGATTTAAGTTGGTTTGCGTATTCCCCTCAAAGTGTCTGTAGAAAATCAGAGCCCATTATCATTTCAGTCCAGAGAAAGGAGGAGTGGATTTCTCAGAGTGTCTTACACTGGACTGGAAGTCACAGTGTGTCATTGATTAAATCTGTTTATTAACCCCGGTGAGGCACCTGGCCGTCTGCTCGCAGGTGCCTGAGAACCTCCCTGCAAATAAAGTCATGTTGCAGAGGGAAAACACCAGAAAAAGTCCTGGGAGTCTCATTCTTACCTCCCCACAAGGGTGGGGAGCTGGGGGAGCAGAGCTTAGCCTGAGCCATTGAGGAGCTCCTGGGAAAGCTGTTACTGGCACAATCCCTTTTCCAGCATGCCCAGCTCTGGCTGGAGCTGCTGGGTGAGTGATCCCGGCACTTTTGAAGGTGCAGGGCCTGTTTTCTGATGATTTAAGTCAATCTGTTTGGCTGAGAGCTGGCAGGGACTGGCAGTGCCCGGTCAGTCAGTTACCCAGTCCCAGAAGAAAAGGCGTTTCCTGCTCATTGCAGATGCGGGACACCCTCCCTGCCTGTGGTGCTCATTTATGGTGTCACTCAGGGTTTTGGGACAGGAGGTTCACAAATGTCCATACACTACTGCCTTGCTGCCTATCAGTATCACCAGCTAAAGGATCAGGAGGGTGTAGGGGATATCACTCCTAAAACTTTCAACTGAAAAAAAAATTGTCTGAGAAGATGAGAATCTGTTTCTGATGTGAAACATCCATCTTTTTTTTTTTTTTTTTCTCCCTGTTGGAATTACTTCTGACTTATGAATGAAAATGAGAAGTTTTATGGTGTTGCTGTTTAATGTACTTAAACTCTGATATGACAGACTATACTATCACTACAGGAAGTAAATTAAATCCTCATCAAAGTGTTATGCAGAGCCTCTGGGCTGGGCTATGTAGGACATGGTGCATAAATTGTATCGCTTGGCCCAAGGCTCTATAAATCATCTGCACTTCTGGGTGCAATTTCCTCTGTACTTTCCGTGGCTCCAGTGTGCAAATACAGAAGATGAGCAGAAAGTTGCTGGTTTATGCAGCATTGGCCTCAAGACTCAAACCAGCATGCGATTCACTTAGAAGTCAGAAGGAATTTTACAAATAAATTTGGAGCTCATTCCAGTGGCTGTCCAGTTTTGGAGTGCTTCAGGTATACTCAAATCTGATTTTCAATACTTAGAAATGTATTGAAAATGAAAGTTGCAGCTGTCTAAAATTCGTTTGCAGGTATGGGATCACCAAGGAAAATAGTTTACTAGATTTCAGCCCAGATGTGGCTACAGGTGGAGGTAAAACAGGGCATGTAAGGCACAGCCCAAACATTCCCTGACCTCATCCCAGAGCCTCCCACACGGCTCAAACCACATGGACGGGGCTGGGAGCACAGCAGTTGCTGTTTGGTGCTTCTCTGCAATGGGGTATTTGCATAGAATTCTAAATTATTTATGTATTTTCTTCCAAGTTGCAGTATAAGTACATAGATTAAACTATGTCTAGGACCATATATACGAATATTGGGGATGTCTTGGTGGCTCTAAATTCATAGGGTCACATATTGATCTTTTGATTTAGTTATGTAGAGTTTCATCGAGTAAATGCCACAGTCAGAAGTTAAGGGAGTAAACTACTGTCTTTATTAAGAGTATCTTGATGTCAGCTTGCAAAGGGAACTGTGTTGTTAAACCATTTTTTCCTTTTTTTTTCCAGAGGAAAAGTGCTGAGTTGTAATAAAATACTAAGTGTCTTTAAAAAAACCTAAGGGCAACCCCTCATCTCCTCCCACAACGACGGAAAATATGGGGCCATTAATATGTTCAGATATTCATACAGAACAGATTTTTTCCTCTAACTCTAGGTAATTATCCTCCCTTGTGATGCATCTAATTGATGTTACATTTACAGTAATTAACACCAAGACCACGTTATATTGCACCTGATATTTAGAAACTCTACCAAGGTGCTGTGCCTGAAGGTTTACAGGCAGAAGTAAAAATACAACAGACAGGCAGGGGAAAGAAAATAATGAAATAATCTCCGTGAAATTTACTTTCTTGCAGTTTTCAGCTCGTGGGACCTGTTCAGTGCTCCCTGTGCCGCTCCCTCCATGAGGAGCGAAGCCGCTGTGTCCGTGGCTGGGAATGGAGACACGGCCACCTCCCGCACTCCTGTGACCCCTGGAACAGCCGGGCTGTGACCACCTGGAGGGTCCGTCCTTCCCAGGACCACGGGCAGTGTCCTCAGAGACGGTTTAGAACCTGAGGGGTGATTACCGTCCTGTACTGACACGTTTTTGTAATTGTTTATAAAGTGCCAGACTGAGCTGCAGTTCGGATTTATTAACTGATAACTGTCCAATTACTAGAATATAGATAATGAAGGAGAGAAATGGCTCTATGTTTCTATCACTTCATGTAATTACACAACTTCCTGGCGCACGCTGCTTTCCCTAAATGGCTCTAAAGCTGACGAAGATAAACTTTGTTGCTTGTAGCAGGAATTATTCCCTTGGACAATATTTTGAAGGAACCAATACACCACAGAATTACTGAATTTTCAGCACATTGAGACTGAACAATGGCTGTTGCCTAGCACTCTCCCGAGTACTTACAGAGGATAAACTAAGAAGAGAACAAGAATCTAATTGTTATAAATATGAAGCAGCAGTTTAATATAGCGAGCACTTAGCACTTTAAGCGGTTTTGAAGTCCTGCTGTCTTAAGACACGGAGTCATCACACACAATTACTGCTGGTCCTGACAGTGCTTTGCCTGGTTTCTTAACAAGCCTCGGATAAATCCTTTCACGTTCTCCTGTACCTGAACACGTAAGCTGTTCCTGGTTCTGGTTTTTATGTTGTTTTTCTGTTGAAATGAGCACCAAAAACACCTGGGTCCCTGTGGGAAGCTGAGCTAGTCAATAGCTGGAATCCTTCAGTCTTCTGTGTTGTCTCACATTTGCTCTCAGCTCCTTTAGATAATCTCTACCTTTTCTATCTCATGGTACTGAAAGGACCTTTCCCTGTTATCTCTGATATTCCTTGCCAGCAATAACTCCCTTTTAACCTTTGTTTCTCTGACTGTATACCTGTCTAGTTCTACAATATCTTCCCATTTCTCCCTTATGCTGTGTTCTTTTTAGATTTGTAAGTTCTTTAAAGAGTCCTGCCAAGTGTTTTCCCTCTGTGGTAGACTCCTTTGCCTTTGTGTTTTTAACAGAGTCTCTTTTAATAACTGCCAGTTCCTTTTCCCTAAGAATGTCTTCCCAAAAGAGCCAACCTACTATCCCTGTGAATCTATTGAATTTCACTATTCTCATGCAATAGAGAACTCAGGCATTTCTTGATCCCCCCTCTCCCCCCAAATTTCTTTCTACTTTCAAATTCTTACTTAGCTTCTCCTTATGAGTTAGAATCAAATTCATGCCCCCAGTCACTTCCTCTGCCATCTGGACAAATGACTATCCCTCAAATACAGCAAATGCCTTCTGCGTAGCCTGCATTTTCCAAACATTTTTCAAGATATAGGTTGGGGAAAAAAATCTGTCTTTACAAATTTTCCTTTTGAATTTATTCATTAACTATAATTTGGCATGATTTTCCTCTTTATGTGCTGGTAACTTGCAGTATACAAGACCCTTTCAATGATATTCTTTAACTTTTTGGAGAAAGAGGAAATGCTTGAGGCCCAATTTCAAAAGAACAAGTCACCTTTCACTCAGTGCTCTTACAATTAAGCAGACAAGAAAGCCTCAAAGCAGAAGAGTCAGTATTGTTGCCATCCTTGTTTCACAAAGGGGACTTCAAACACAGTGATTGTCCAAAGGTCATTCTTTATATCTGTGGAGGACTTGAGAATTGCATTGAATCTTCTTTATGCTAGTACAGTATCTAAGTGACAAGTAGGTTTTTTTGTATTAACCTAGCTCTAGTTCAATTTTTAACTGTCACTCAAGTTCTTTGCCATTCAATTTTGATATAATTTTGTTAATTGTCTCATATTTAAGGGTTTTTAAGCCTTATTGAAGAATGAATTGCCTTCTGAAAGACAGATTATGGATAGAAAGGTAAAAAAGTGGGGATGAGGTTTAAGGGAATCAGAAATGGTATTTTTGCTTCAAATGTTTATATAGCTGATTTACCTGTCCACAGACATTTTATTTACATGTGTGTCCATGGATGTAGGAATGGATGTATTCAATTTTACATATGGAATTTCCCAGCCATCAGTTTAGATAGTTGTGATATATGTCATTTATGCAGTTACTGTGTAGTCTTAGATGTGAATAGTGGTAATAATAATAATAATAATAATGATGATGATGATGATGATGTATTCTAAGCCTTGCTTCTCACAGTTACTGAGTGGAAGAAGAGCGACGAGGGCAGCTGCAGGGCCACATCTCGCAGGGTCAGGGTGGAAGGAGAGGAATGTTCACTGATCTCTGCCACTGAGTTGAATCCTGCCCAGCCCTCGGAGCTGCACCCTGTGCTCCTACGCTTACCTCTGGGAGGAGCTACCTCGCATTCAGACCAAATCACCTCAGGTTTCTTTTCTTTTTTGATATTTCTTTTTCTTTTAAAGGCTGTGCACGTAGTCCTCCCCTGCCTCTCTCAAACACGGAGCCTCTGGTTCCCCTCGCAGCCACAGGAGCCCGGCTGACTCCCATGCTCTGCACACCCTGTGAAGAGGGGAGCCTGACTCACTTTTGAGTGTCGGCGAATGGGGTAGAGCTGTTGAACCTCTTCTCTGTACCCCACGAGACTGGTCCCTGTGGTGACTCAGCAGTTCTTCCTAATTAATATCTATAATCAACACATGAAGAACTGCCCGGAGAATCAAAGTTTTACTTCCAAGCAGCACTGAATTTTGCTCATCCAACTACCAAAACATAAATAATTAAAAAATTAATTTCCTCTACCAATGTTCAGAATTAAACAGCTGCAGAGATGGGAAAGAAGAAGGCCAGAAAAAAAGGCAGAAGGGGATGCTCATAATAGCTGGGGACTGAGAGCAGTGGCCCAAGCAAATCAGTCAAAGAGATCTCTCAGTGTTTCTGGTCCTCACAAAGCACTGCTTTTATTTTTCCGTGGCAGAATTTCTGCCGAATATTGGGTGACAAATGTGCCATTGCCTTTTGTAACTGCTGCTGCGGATTGCAGCTACAGGCCAAGAGACCTTTCACCTGGCACACAGGAGTTCAACGCAAAGGGACGTTTTCTTCCCCAAGGAGGTTAAAACAACACCAGGATGAAATGAAGAGCAGCAGACACCTCTGTGAAGTGTCACCCACTCTGTAGCAGCTGCCTCCCCGTCCCTTAGCTGAGGCCAGCTGTGCAGAACAGCACCCTGTGTGTTAGAAGTCAAACCTGACATCCTGAATTTGGAGCTGTTCATAGCTCTGTTGAAGTAGATAAGGGAATGGGTAACAAAGGTAAGAAAATATTTTCTACCTTTTGTTTTTTGCAGGAATAATCATTTGCCTGCCCACAGCAACATTTCCTTCACACTGGTTCAGCTCTACCTGGTGAGTACAAGAATCTCTACTCCAGCCTCTTTTATCAGTCTTCTCCCCTCCAGGGATATGAAGTTCAGCTGAAGTCTAGAAGGAAAAAAAGATCTGCAGCTTTATGACAGTTTCATGCTGTGGTAGTTTACACCAGGAAAACTGAAACTTTGCAGGCATGGCATTTATTCAGGTTTTTTTCATCATTCCCACGGTTACATACAGTACAGCATGTAAGGTGAACAATCAAATTAATGAATGTTGTCAGTGTTATTTTAGTAATTTAATATAAGATGTAGAGGGGGCGCTGACTGTGGAATGATTCATTTCTGATGCACACCCACAAATTAGCATTCTTTGTGTTTGCTTTTGTGTGTGCAATTTTGCACTTCAACAGAGAATTATAAACTGTATTTGGTTCACAACTGGAAATACAGAGGCTCAGTGACATCCTCACTGCATGGCAGAAGTGTGCTAGAAAATTTCCTTTCACTTCTTTATGTCCTTTAGAAAACAGATGATCAAGGACTCCGAGTTCTCAATGTCATTTAAATGATGGATACGGCAAGAGTGCAGTGAGGTCCAGAAAGCTGCTCAGGCTTCTGCAGTTTGGAGTGGAGCTACTTTCAGAAAGGAGGTTTGGCTGAAATGGAGTGGTTGAAGTTTAGGAAATTTTCCAGGATTGTAGAACAGACACCTGGATCCTGCACACGAGAAATGCTCTGACTGCAGCTCGCGGGCTTCTGTGCAAGAGTTCACTTAATATGAACAGAACTTCTCAGTGCAACAGATTGGAACTGGATCAGTTTGGATGGTCCAGATTTATCTGGGAAATACCGGGATATTTACTGTGTGCAATTCACATCCCACTGCAGATTCCCTGCCACCGGCTCCCAGATCAGCTGGGCTGTGGTTCAGCAGCCTTTGCTGGGACTGCAGCACGGATGTCCTGCTCATTCCCACAGCAAGAGCCGCGCTCCCCTCCTCAGCAGGGCTGCAGCAGAGTGAGGAACAGCCGTAGGGCTGTTGGTTCCGTGGCACGGAGCAGCTGGATGGATCCTAGCCCAGTGCTGTGTAATTCCTCGCGATCTCAGGTCCTCGTCCTCTGACCTCTCTTCAGACACTGAAGTCCATCAGCTCAGGTCACACGTGGGAGGCTCTGGAGTGAGTGTTCTGTACAGCTGCACTCCAGATCTTTTGCCTACTGGACATGAACTTTGCACCTGTTTTGCCACACTCTACATGTCTGTTTTCAGAACAGGAATTAGGAAATATTAGAATGGCATGCAGCAGTATTTATACATGTGAGTATTTTTATGTATGTGCAGAACATTTGAAGTTCTTGGCTTTTGTAATTTTGATTTTGCTCTCTGATTGCCTTTGGAGTATCTGCAGGGTTTTCTTGCATTTGCAGGGAATTTACATTTTAAATTGCCTGTGATGTGCTCTCTTTCCGTTGCCCTAATTTCTCAATGTCATTTTGATTATTAGCATTTTTTTGATACAAGTTAAAATACTTTGCTCCTTTCTAACCACACAGCTTTCATGTTCCCCAAATATCTATTTATTTTCCAGTATGCTTTAGTATGCCTTTTTACAGGCAGATATTTAATTTCCAGTTGTTCCCTTTGCTTGCAGACTAGCTGATTTTGTCTAATTATTTCTCCTTTTTAATCTTTGTATTTCAAGGGAAATGGGACGACACTTTCTATCTGAATTTCTCTCATTATGAAGTTTATTTTAATTGACACAGCCCTTCATTGAACGACAGCTGATTTGTCTCCAGCTCTGCTCTTCTCCAAGGTGAGCTGGAGGGGATGTGTCCCCTGCGGTCAGCAGCAGCCTGGTCCTCCCACGGGGAACCCTGCACAGCCCCAGCCTCCAGCCCAGCTCCTTCATCTTCCTTGGCTTCTCTAATTGGAGTTTCTGTAAAATGTTTATTCCTGGCCACCACTGCTCACAGGCACTTCAGTCCTGGCAAAGCCTCTCGGGAGGAAAGCAGAGCAGAGAACACCATCGCAGTCACTGTCTCTGTTTCCCAGGGACATTGAGCAGCTTTTCTAAAATGAGACAAACGTCTTGCACCATTGAGTTCCAGACAAGGCTCCAGAATTAGAGTTTATGTCAGACACTCTGGGCTTGTAGCCACCTGCCTGGTTGATGTTGCCTTCTTGCCATTCTTTGACTACTTGTTTAGAATTTCATTACATGAAACATGATGCAGAAGTTTTTGACAAACTATTCTCAGCGTTATTTGGGTGTTTTTTCCCTTTACCCAAGTAAGCGCTGACGCAAATTCACGGGTGTAGGCATCCTTGAGGTTGGTACCTACTCTGTTGGCTGAGTCTTTGTGACTGCTGTGTTCTGATGAAATACTTGTGATTGCACCTTTGGGAACAATTCCTATTTTGGGAGACTTTAAAGCACAGACTGAAACAAATAGAATTTTTTTAGTGTTGCAAAATGGTACTGTTAATGATGGTCTGGAGGTGTTAATTTTCACTCTCGGTGGATTACAGAAATTTACAGAAGAAAACGTTCTTTCTGTTGGAGAAAGAGAGACGGGGAAGACATAAAGACATGTCAAGTCTGTCCTGAAAAATTCGGATTTATGCCATTTATGAACATAGCTTTTACACTGTCTATTTCTCTTCTACTGAATTTAATTAATCTCCCCAGTATGGCTAAAAGAGCACCAAATTTCCTCAGTTTCTACGATTAATTTAGCTCCTAATAATTGTCTTATTTTTCATTCATAAAAAGCTATGAATAAATCATAGGCTACATTTATCTTTTATTGTTTTGCTCCTGGGCCCACGTTGTGCCATTAACCAGCAGACAGCACTGCAGACTCCTAATTGCCCAAGCAGGTGAGCTGGCAGCAGTTGCAGAGTCTCCAGAAGTGCCTCTTGTTTTAGGATCTCCTCCCTTACCCTTCTCTCCGCAGCTGCAGAACACTGTTTGCCCATTTTTCATTCCTGTGACACCTCACCGAAGGCAGAGAGGTGACGTTGCAGCTAATGCTGCTGTGAGGGTTGGCTGGCAGCTGAGAGACTGATGGCCCCATCACTCTCTTCCTGGGCGGAATGAGCTTCCAGCACTGCCGGAGAAAAAACCTCCACAAATTCTTGAGGGGAGGTGGGAGATCTGCACTCCTGTTTGTACCCAGGAATGGGGACAGCAGCTCCTGGGGGAGGGACAAGAGGGAAGAGAATATACCTGTGGAATTTACTGCCCAGGTGCAAAATGAATGGAAGAAATTCAGAACACAAAATTATTTCTGATGACAGATGTTGAAAATAGAATGCAGCTGCTGATAAATGCTCTTGTTTTGTAAATGCAACTTTCTTTGGCAGCTCCATGTTTTCAGCTCGCAGGAACTCAGGAGAACTGCTGTGAATGATGTGCCCAGGATTTTTAGGAGCTGTGCTCTTCCCTCCGCTTGCTTCTCTCCATTATCTTACTCATGTGAGGTAGCCACACATCATTTCAACCCCAAGAGAAAATGGCCTGCTCATTTTGACATTTCTAAACTTGGTGACAAGTAGCCTAGACAGTTGTTGTGGTTTTAGTAGTGGGGAGGGGGTCATAAAGATGGCTCCTGTGAGAAGCTTCTGGAGTTCTTTACCATTCCCAGCAGAGCCAATCTCTGATGGCTCTGCAGATGATGGACATGCCACTGGTCATGTTTGGGCCAATTAGAAAGGTTGGTTACACCTCTGTGATGACATATTTAAGGAAAAATCAAAACAAAGTGTGCACACAGCTGCTTTTAGTTAGAGAAGGAGG